>JAWZYT010004156.1:25000-70000 GCA_034508575.1 Petrolisthes manimaculis
CCTGCTGGTCCTGTTTCTTGGCATGTTATGGAGGAATCAAGGCTCTCCAATGTACAGTACCAAAAGTATACCATCCCCTTATAGGAACCCTGTGATGTATAGTCAGAAAATTGGAGGTTAGCGAGTCCTTCAAATATTGCCACGAAACAGACACACACACCCATGTGGAAGGAGCTTGTTTCGTGGCATAGTCAGGAGGAATCAGAAGCCTCCAGTTCTCGTACACGATCACAGGGTCCTTAATTAATGTACTGCGCTACAAACCAGTGACTGAATGAGATACAGTTGCAGTACTATCACAGTAAATTACATTGTTATCTAACGTTCAGGGTTGTATAGTAGATAAGCGTTGTACTGTCTGCATCAATGTGTGACTAGTTCAATCTCCTCAACGTTCCCCCCCCCATTTTTCACACACGAGTAATCCAACATATTATTATGGTTCAGGAAATGATTACTTAACTCATCCGTGTCTGTTGAAATGGTTGGATTATAAGGGAAAATATTTGTTGAGGATATAAACAACGGTACTTATATTTAATAAAAAAATCCTGTCCTACATTAATTGTTTCCAAACATTAAAATTTGTATACATATTTATATAAACCATTGGAAGACAAAAAAATAGAGATGAGAGTCCCCAGCCAACACTCCCACCTTCTCAATCATAGAGGTCCTTTGTACAGTCGTCAGCAGAAATTCGTCCCATTCAGCTCGAGTGAGACGAGCCTGGAGATCTGGCAACACTGTATGAGAGCTTGAAAAGTATGATTTAGATGGCCAATGATCATTAATATTATGCTTTTAATACATATTTGTCAACTTTCATAATGTGTCAGCAGATTACCAGGCTACCAGGCTACTCTCACTCCAGCTGAATGGGACGAATTTCTGCTGACGACTGACTGTACTTGCTGTTCCTCTTCTACAGTATATCATGTTCCTCGTCCTACAAAGTTTTTTAGGTTAGGGTTCGAATGTTGTGGATATGTTTACTTGTGAGATAGATTGATTTGAGGATGAAGGAACTCCCTGGCCTTGTAAGACCCTGTAAGAACGAGAGAGCAGGCGATACAGAAACACTACTGTATTACTGAACTGAGGGTGAAAGATGACCTCCCTCCCTAGGCCTGTATGGACGAGAGGAAAGGTAACAGAGTGGTGGGAGATCAAGCAGAAAGAATCCAGAAGGAAATTACATGTGGTGGAAAGTTTTAGTTAGATATTGGTGGTCTTGAAAGTATTGGGGAGTCAATGTGAATGTAACTCATTTCACTAAGTACTCTCTCTCTCTCTCTCTCTCTCTCTCTCTCTCTCTCTCTCTCTCTCTCTCTCTCTCTTGGTATTCTTTTTCCCATTATTTTTCCTCGGGTCTGGCTGGAGTCCCTATCCCTTAACAAATGAGGAATGGGGTATTGTTTACTATGATAATACACTGTACCTTATGTATGTGTGTGTGTGTGTGTGTGTGTGTGTGTGTGTGTGTGTGTGTGTGTGTGTGTGTGTGTGTGTGTGTGTGTGTGTGTGTGTGTGTGTGTGTGTGTGTAAAGGAGCGAACGAGATAAAAGATAAATCAGGAAGGAAGGCTGAAAAGAAGAGATACTTGTTTATAACTGAGATGAAGAGAAAAAAAAGGAAAGGAAGGAAGGAAGTACACTGAATAAAAAAGATAAATAATGAGAAAAGAATATAGAATAAAAAAGGGAAAGAGGGAAAGAAGAAAAAAGACGAAAATAAAGAGAGAGAAGAGAGTACCGTATAGGGAATAAAGGACAGTCTGGATAATCAGGGAAGAAAAATAGAAGCAATGAAGAAAGGGAAGAAAAGGGTGTAAGAGACAGTCATAGAAAATAAGGGACGAGAAAAGGAAGAAAAAAGAAAAATGGAGAGAGAAGAGAAAGATTGGAGTAAGCTAGGACAGTCACGGGGGGGGGGGGGGGGTCAACTAATTAACTGAAACACACACACACACACACACACACACACACACACACACACACACACCACTCACGTAAACACACACAAACACGAAGGCAAAAGTGGTGCCAATATATTTTCCCTTCTAGGTCGTGTGTGTGTGTGTGTGTGTGTATGTGTGTGTGTGTGTGTGTGTGTGTGTGTGTGTGTGTGTGTGTGTGTGTGTGTGTGTGTGTGTGTGTGTGCGTGTGTGTGTGTGTGTGTGAGTGTGTGTGTGTGTGTGTGTTGTGTGTGTGTGTGTGTGTGTGTGTGTGTGTGTGTGTGTGTGTGTGTGTGTATGTGTGTGTGTGTGTGTGTGTGTGTGTGTGTGTGTGTGTGTGCGTGTGTGTGTGTGTGTGTGAGTGTGTGTGTGAGTGTGTGTGTGTGTGTGTGTGTGTGTGTGTGTGTGTGTGTGTGTGTGTGTGTGTGTGTGTGTGTGTGTGCGTGTGTGTGTGTGTGTGTGTGTGTGTGTGTGTGGTATTTAATTAAGAGGGAAGTATTGACAGTGGTGGTGGTGGTAAATCTGGAGCAACTGATTCCTCCAAAGTATGCCAGAAAACAGGATCAGATTAACACACAAATAATGATGTCCTGTTGTTTGTCCCCCTATTCCCGCACCCCCCCAAACCCCCCTAAATTATTATTATTATTATTATTATTATTATTATTATTATTATTATTATTATTATTATTATTATTATTATTATTATTATTATTATTATTATTATTATTATTATTATTATTATTATTATTATTATTATTATTATTATTATTATTATTATTATTATATATTCATTTATCGTATGTCCCCTATAAAATACTCATCATCCCTCCTCCGCCTCCTCATCCTCCTCCTCTCCTCATCCTCCTCCTCATTCCTCATCCTCCTCCTCATTCCTCATCCCTCATCCCTCCTCCTCCTCCTCCTCCTCTTTCTCTTCTTCTGTAAGTGTAATCTCTATATTCCTCATGTTGTTTCCTTGGTTATAAAGTTGGTTCGTTCCCTCCCAGTGAATGTCAACACTACGATGCTTAGTAGTGAGTAACATCCCCCCTGGTTATCTAAGGCTCGGGGGAAGTGACGTTATCTGAAACCTTGACCTCTGATTGTGACGAGAGAGAGAGAGAGAGAAAGAGAGAGAGAGAGAAAGAGAGGGAGAGAGAGAGAGAGGGTGGGTGGGAACAGAAAGAGAAAATATACCACTTTTATTTCTAACATAACATAATAATATTCTCTGTCTATGTATGTGTATGTCTGTATTTTCTGGTATATCTTTCTGACTGTCTCTGTGTCTGTCTGTCTGTCTGCATTTCTGGTATGTTTCTGACTTTCTCTTTTGTTCTTTCTCTCTTCATGTCTGTCTGTTTGTCTGTCTGTCTGTCTATCTTTCTGTCTTCTGTTCTCTCTGTTCCTTTATATCCCAGTTTGTTTTTTATTATTTACTCCTGTTTATCTCTTTCTAATTATTTCCGTTTTTCTGCCGTTTTATTTCTTTCCGTTTTTCTGTGATTCTAATTATTTCCGTTTTTCTGCCATTTGAATTCTGTCTGTTTTATTTTGCCATTTAAATTCGTTTTTTTTTTACTTTGCCGTTTAAATTTGTTCTGTTTTACTTTGCCATTTAAATTCGTTCTATTTTACTTTGCCGTTTAAATTTGTTCTGTTTTACTTTGCCGTTTAAATTCGTTCTGTTTTATTTAGCCGTTTTAATTCTCTCCGTTTTTCTGCCTTTTTATTTTTTTCGGTTTTCCCAGTGTATTAATTTTTTTCAGTTTTTTCCTGTGTAAAGTTTCAACTCTTTGCTTCTGTTCAGTTTTAATGTCTGGGATGAAGGGGTATAATAATAATGGCAGCCGTAACACCTTCACACATTAGTAACTTTTCATGGGACTTTTATTAGTATGTTCTGTGTATAAAAAAATTGTCGTCCGTCACTTCACGTTCACATAATATTATATGAAGCACTTATCCAGACGTACAGTTGAGAAAGTAAAAAGTGCAAGAAAAAAAATTGGGCAACACTTCCAATACCACCACTCAAATTCGAATACTGGCAAAATTTGACCTACCCTTAAAACTGTTACTGTCATACCAAAAGAGAATTACCACATTAAGCAGGACATTCTCACTATATACTCGTGGAATACAACTTTGGTCTCACGTTAAAAAAAAATTGAATGTGTAGTTGTGAGTGTTTTGCAATTATCCAGACTTTAAAATGTAAGAGAATATGCAAAAATGAAAGAGAAAGAGGAGAGAGGACAAAAAGCAGGGCACTGATATTATTATGGAGAGAGAGAGAGAGAGAGAGAGAGAGAGAGAGAGAGAGAGAGAGAGAGAGAACCAGGGCACTGATAATATTATATATATAGGCCCCCCTATATATATATATATATATATATATATATATATATATATATATATATATATATATATATATATATATATATATATATATATATATAGAGAGAGAGAGAGAGAGAGAGAGAGAGAGAGAGAGAGAGAGAGTACGACCGCTGATTATATTCAGGGAAGAGGAAGGGGGGGAAGGGAACGAGAGGTAAAGAAGAGATAAATATTAATATCGGTAAGTCCTCTCTCTCTCTCTCTCTCTCTCTCTCTCTCTCTCTCTCTCTCTCTCCTCTTCCTTCCCATTCACACCCCACACTTCACTCACACTCCATAAACAAAATGCATAGAAATTAACCCACTTACTGAATGGCAGTCCTTTCACACACACACACACACACACACGCATGAACTAACTAACTCTCTCTCTCTCTCTCTCTCTCTCTCTCTCTCTCTCTCTCTCTCTCTCTCTCTCCAAGCACTTTCTCCTTTTACCACACACACTTGAATACACACTTGCAATGAACACACACACACACACACATGCAATGAACACACACACACATGCAATGAACACACACACATACACGCACACATACACCCATACACACATGCAATAAACACACATACACACTTGCAATAATATCCACACTGGGATCGAACCAGGATACTCGCAATACAAGACCGAAACGCTAACCATTGCACCATCTTGATTTATATTTATTCCGAAATATATTTGATAAAAATTCGAAAGTATCTCCTGTCAGTTTGTCCGAAACGTTGCAATTTTATTATATTTTTGCAAGATTGTTTGTTCTCCTTTCACACTGGCGTAAAATCATGTTGCATTGACTTATGATTCACCAAAGAGAATATATTTTTACTAATTTAGCAATATCAAAGAATCATTAACGCAAAACAAATTAATAACAACACAATAATGGGAAGTAGAGAGTGTGAGATAGGAAAACGGACAGTGTGTTGTTGTTATGGTTAGGAAGGGCAGGTATGGCGCAGTGTTACCATATATAACAATTTTTCCATAGATATAAAGAATTACACATACCAATGGAGAAATTATAAAATGGTTGTTCAAGAATAAATGAGGAAAATTTCTATCAGACGAAATATCAAGAAAAGGGTAAATGTACAGTCGGCAGCATAAGTTCGCTTCATTTCCACCTGTGTATGTATTAGCTATAGTGATGTAATAAAATGTTAATGCAGAGATGACAGATATAGTTCTCATATGGTATGTTGTTGTTGGAATAAAAACTGGTTCAGAATGCAACTATCTGCTGGTCATAATATTATTAGCATTATTAAGTACATGAGATGGACGCGAATTTATGCTGCCGGCTGAACAGTACGAGTAATCACAAATCGTCATTATTAGCCACAGAACCACAAAGCAGAGTTGGTTATGTTGTTGATGGGTAATATTGATTTTACAACGGCACCTTATAAACTTATATATATATTTTTTATCTTAATCTATTTCCCTTTTTACTTTACAATTTTCTATTCCCAAAAATGCTTGTTACAATTTCAATGGTTGATGGGAAATATTGCCTTTACAACGGCACCTTATATCTTAATCTTTAGTTTGCACCTCATACACCAATATATATATTTGTTTTTATCTTGATCTTGTGGGTTTTTGCTATTATTTCTGCTAGAGAAATAATGCTCTTTCAGTCGGGCCCTTCTATATAATTTGAGACCGACTAAATATGGCGACTATTTCCCTTTTTTTTTTTTTTTTTTCCAAAAGTGCCTTTTTTTTTTTTTTTTTTTTTTTTTTTTACAATTTTCTATTTCCAAAAGTGCCTGTTACAATTTCAATGGTGCACGTTTCATAATAACATCTTAAAGTA
Source organism: Petrolisthes manimaculis (assembly GCA_034508575.1). Lineage (NCBI taxonomy): Eukaryota > Metazoa > Arthropoda > Malacostraca > Decapoda > Porcellanidae > Petrolisthes > Petrolisthes manimaculis. The sequence goes on from JAWZYT010004156.1 coordinate 31,184, forward strand.
CAGACGTACGATGTATCAGTAATTATCGCGGGGAAGATTTTACAAAATACATCATAACTCGGCCATCACTCCGTTAACCAACTTCCAAATTAAATCCGCTGGCGGATATATATAGGAACGGGGTAACTAACTGAAGGATTGCGTGTGATCGCCAGCGGATTTAACCGGGAACCGGATTTAACCGGGAACCAGGGTAACTAACTGAAGGGTTGCGTGTGATCGCCAGCGGATTTAACAGGGGAACAGTGTTGGCCGAGTTAGATGTATTTTGTAAAATCTTCCCCGCGATAATTACTGATACATCGTACGTCAGTACTTTAAGGTGTGTACTTTAAATGTTTTATTTTTTATGTTACAAAATATGTTATCACTTATACCAAAATGTTGTAACGCCCTATAGGGTGATTACCCTACGGTTGGCAACACTGCAAAGCACCCGTATGTCCAAAAATGATAAACAGGGAATTTCTGAGGTAAAAAGGGAAATTGTGATGTTAAATTAAAGTTGGAGAAATTTGATCCAATACAAATAGAGGTGGCAACACTGTAGGTAGGGCGGCCGTCACAGAGATTCATGTGTTGCACCTCGTATTATTATTATTATTATTATATGTGTTGTTGTATGTCACTACCTCATCATCACAATGGCAACACAAACCTCATCTGAACCCAAACTCGTTAACATCTTTATATTTAATGCCAACTATGGTCAAAAGGAAGGACACGTGAGTAAATACATTGGTTATAGTATTATGTGAAGGTGAACAGCCAGGCAGGTGGTAACGACTATTCATTTATTTATTTATATGTATATTTATGTATTTATTTTGGTAAATTTACAGAAGAACTGGGGTACCGAACTGGGTTCACTATATTCTATATATTAGTATCATTATCTACTATTTTGGACCATTCTAAGACACTTTTCATTATGGTGTTTCTCTCGGAGATTTTTACAAACATAATTTGGAAATTCGTCTGACCATACCTAACCTAACTTAAACCACAGCAAACTACCAGAACCTAACCTGGACAAACTACCAGGACCTAACTTGGACAAACTACTGGGACCTAACCTGGGCAAACTACTGGAATATAACCAGTGTAAACTATCAAAGTGACCAGGGCTAATTCACGGGACCTAGCTGGATGTGGGAACACTGCGCAGTCCTAGCCAAGACCACAGGGTATTTATTGAAATAATTGCCATTTTGTAACAGTGTTGCTAGATCCGGCTAGGTCCCAGTATTTTGCCCCGGTCATTTCCTGTACTTTACCATGGGCGGGAAGTCAGGAACCTGCTAGGATAGCCATTCTCTCATTTACAAAATAAATACATACAAAAAATATGCATGCTTTTTTTATATTTCCCAAAAATATAACAGTCTCCAAAATAAAAAGGGTAAAGAAAGGGCAATTTTGGTTTTCCAATAATGTGTGAAAATCGAGGACGCAGAAAATTGCAATAGGCTATATACCCTACGGTATATTTATGTATTTATTTATATTTATTTTTTTGTTTGGTACTTATTATGGATATTTATTTATGTATTTTTGTCTGAGGAGGTGGTGGTGGTAATGTTGATTTATTTATTGATTTGTTTGTTTATGTATTTAATATACCTATAAAAAAAAAAAAAAAATTTGTCTGAGCTGCTTGAGTTTTTTATCGTTAGTTTTATGTGGGAATTGTTATTATTATTATCCGTTGATTTACATTCAGATACTGTCCATAGTCTAATTTATTTGTGGTAACTGTTTTGTTTTCCTTCTACAATAATTAGACAATTGGATTACCGGTAATATTTACATTCAGCCAAAACACTCCTCAAAAGTTACCTTTATATTGTTTTAGTGTGTTGTGTTATGTTTTGATTGTTTTTATCTTCGTTTTATTTGGAAATATTTTGTTTACCTTTTGATTAATTAGCTGATTGGGTTAATATTTACAATCAGCCATTCATACTGGACATGGAACAAAGAGACAGTGATAAACTACTCTAGCATCTCCAGCCTTCATTGTAAAATTTAAATTTGTATTTTTGTGGCAAGGATAAAGTGAATAAATACTTTAATTTCATTTGTTGATGTACAACCTCTTGAACTTTTATCCTAAGTCTAGAAACTGATGGCACAGTAATGATGATCATTTTTTTTTAACTCCAATTGACTGATGACTACGGTATCTATTTACTGGTTTATATATACTGTAGTCTATTTTGTCATGCATCAGTGCTGTGCATACACATGTACAAATGCACACAGAGATGCACAGTACAGCAGTAATGTTGTGTAGTGAAGCCACTGAGGGATAATTATTTGAAAACTATATTATAAACATCTATTTTATTTTTCGTTTCCAAATTAAAGATTATAGAATACAAAATATTGTTTCTCCCTTATATATATACAGTATATATGTTTATATCCATTATTATACCTGTACTGTGTTTTTGGCTGATTCCAGGAACACGAAAAGATCCTATACTACCATCCCAGCTCAGCTGACCTCGACACCCAGGTCAGACAGGTGGGTTTGGCTGAGGCAATTACCAGATTTTCCAGGTGAGTCCATATCTACACTTTGGTGGCTATGAATATTTCCCCAGTATTCCTGCTTGTCGTAAAAGGCAACTAAATGAGGCTTTCACTTCTCCAACTGTCCCTATTTTTCATCTGTTACCTTTTGTGCTTACTGTCCCACCTCTCAATCACCTTCCTCAGGTGCAATATGACCTCTCTGTTGCAGCTCCTAATATCAAGCAATCAGTAAAATCCATATCTGCACTTGTTGGTTGTTCTGATGGGTAGGCACAAGTTTGTGCAAGTTGTCCAGCCTCCACAAGGCCAACCTCAGCCTGGGAATACATACAATACTAGAAAAGCTGTATCTTATAAAACTACTGTGTCACTCAGTGCAACCCTGGCTAACTCATCATGAAAACTGGTTTTTGTTCACAACTGTTAAACTGTGGAATATGACACATTATTCTCTGCATTTCCTCTCATCCATCCTTCCATCATTCAAGAGGCTTGTGTACTGACAATATTTGAATATGATTTACAGTAGTGTCTATTTCCTTAGTTTTCCAAGCACACCCAAAAGGGAGCTACTGTACCCTTGCAGTTGCCTTGTCCATAGGAAAAACAAAGTAAGGTGTTTGTGTGGCATAGATGGGGAGATACATAGAATAGGTGTGTTGCAGGGTTGCAAGATGAACAAATTGTATAATTATATTGTATTTTAACACCTACCCTATAACTGCAGTACCGGTACTGCCATCTTGGCAGTGTTGCCACGTTCCTTCACCTTAACTCATAATTTAACAGGCTTTGACCAACTACATAATTATATACAGTAATTTATTTGCTTTGTTCTGTGGTTTCAGGTGTTAATGTTTATAGTTTTACCATTAGCTAGGAAAAGTTACTGTAATATAGTTACAATATAGGAACCCTTTGTCTTGCAGTTCATGTATACAGTACATACTGTACACTGTACCACTTAATCACTTACGCATATTTAGCATACCTCCTTCAGTTATTATGAACAAATTTGCATTTACTGTGACTTATAGATAATAATTGTCCTATTTATGTGTTATAATCCAATATGGGGCATCCCATTGGAAGTTTGTACCAGTGATTCTCAGTTTTCCATGGATACATGGATGGATTATGTACAGTTGGCTCCACTCCTGCGTTTTTCCCCTCGCGTTGCCAATGTTGGGCCAGTCAGAAATTTGAATCCTGATCCACTAGTTACAAAATTAGAAACTTTCATATCCTTAGAGTGAAAGATATGAATGTTTCGGATATTTTAATTTGTGGATCGGGATTCGAATTTCTGACTGGCCCAACATTGGCAACGCCAGGGGAGAAACGCGGGAGTGGAGCCAACTGTACAAGAGCAAAATTTCTGGCCTATATCTATGGTGTATGATAAAGGTTTAGTATATTTGGTATGGACGTTGCCCATTTTTCTTGCTACCACTATTGCTTCTGTGTTTTCCATGTTACCTGTCCATTCCCTTCCTTTTTCAATTACCATGGAACATTTCCATTATTTATTACTCATGGGAAGTTGGCCACAGGAATTATTATACAGGCTATGTGGAAAGAGATGTCATTATTCCCGAAGGACATGTACTGTAATGAATGGTCTACCAAGTCACTCTGTGATTGCAAAACAACAAACCTAATAATAATGTTGTGTTACAGTTACTTAGTCTGACATTTTCTATATGTTGTAAAGCCTTGAAAACAATAGCATGTGTAGGAATTTCTGTGACCAATAGTACCTCTTTTCACATGTTAACTGTATACAGTACTTGCTCCCTACTATAACCTCATGTTCATATGTTCCAGCACATTCAAGAAAGATGGGGACTGTGAAGCAGTACACACACAGAAAACCCGGCAAGTTTTCTATCAGGTTGAACCTGATGTTTGGATGGTCATGGTATGGGTTATATTTTTTTTTAATTTTAAAAATAGTTCTGAGAGTGCATCCTTATCATGATTATTGGTATGGCCATTTAAATTTAAAAAAAATCCATTCTGGTTTTTACTTTTACTTTTCATGGTACAGTAGTACTGTACATTCACTGATAGACATACAACAATATTATAATATTGGTACAGGCTACTGTGGTCTAAACTAATGGTGGCATATAGAGTTTAGTGTTAGAATCAATGAATGGTACCAATTTAACAGTAAATTATCTCTTGTTGTTACACAGCTCCAATCTCTTATCCCTAGTATCATCTTTATAGTACATGATATGATCAAAGATAACCTGTTAGTTATGTTTTCTGATTTACTGACAGATATCAGAAATACGGTAATTGATTCTATGTGTGAGTGTTTCATATTGATATAGAAATACTGTATATACAGAAGCTAGTGTTAGATTATCCCTAATTCATTGTACACATAGGACTAAAGAAAAGTTTCCTTCCTGCATAAATAATTGGATAATTATGAAACTATTAACACTATAATATTTGTGTGAGGAATTGACAAGACTCTTAGGAACATGTTTTTGGTTGCATTACTTAACAAAGATGCAGACTAATAAATGTTTATAGCATATTTTTACTTTTAAATTACATCCTCACAGCACCCAAACAACAAATATTCAGAGAGAATGTTTCTTGTATCTAGCTCCAGCCTCTACTGAAATTCCAATCATAAATCAGCTTTTACTTTTAGCATCATATCCATTTCATTCATTCCTTTTTCATATTCCCTAATTTTTTTATGCTATCTATGTTCTATTTGTTTGGCCACTACTAGGAGAACCTGAAATATGTAATTGTATTATTAGCGGTTATTTCCTTGTTAATATATACAATAAGCATTATTTGTTTACAAATATAAGAAAAATTTGCACCTTTCCCTTACTTCTGTAATAGACAGTGATAATGGTGTTTTCTATGCACTCATCTTAGCTGTGTTTGCTCTTCCAAACAGACAGTAGCAGTTGGGTGGGTGTGGCGAGAGCGTGATGGTGGAATTGGTGTGAGGGAATATCAGGGTGAGGCAGTACAAGATACAGTGTTGAGGGCACGCCTGCTGGCTGCATACACCGCCCTCTCCCTTACACACCATTCCATGGAGTCCCTTCTCAATACCAAAGGCGTGCAGGGGTTACGGGCTGCCCTCACCACATTCATGAATTCAGTGAGCTGCTTTCTTTTTTTATAAAAAGAATTGTCATCTTTTCACAAAACAATAGTGGGGCTGTTGTACAGTAGCAAATGTGTCTGTATTCATTTTTTCTTTCCCCACATTTTAAGATAAAAGAATTGTCAGCATATGAAATCATCATAGTCATCATCCATGTTGTGTTTGCAGATTTAAGGATATTGAATGTTGCTGCTTGTGTCTGAATTCACATCATGCTGAACTCAGTCCCCAGATAGGCGTGCATTATGTTATCTTGTATAGGTCATCCTTTTGTCTAGAGATTGGGGTGATATAGAGGGTCCTTTACATGATGTTTGTAACATGCCAGTGTCAACGCTTATGTAGAACAAGAAAATTACAATTTATCAATTTTTGTTTCATCATGCAGCAATAAACAAGGAGAACCAAGATGTGGAGTAAATTGAAGTAACCCCTTTCCTTCCATGGATAGTACCTGGCATCAGTAGAAATGTGGGGAGGAGATATCCTGGCGGTGTGGGGCGGTGTGTCATTCGTGCCTCTCGACAGACAGACCTTCCTCCGCGTTCACTGCTGCCTCTCTCTCCTCCAATCCTCCGTCCCCACCATAGCACACACCGCCTTCTTTTATGCTCATCAAGTTGTGTGGTTGGTATGCCATAGGGACTAACCTATTTCTAATGTGATGTGAGGCTTAAGTATGGTAATTACTGCATAGGGTAATAAACATGTTGAATGTGCCAAGAAAGATGCATGGGAAGATACTTACCAAGAGGCATAACATTACATTAATGTAACAAGGAGAAAGGTTAGCGAGAGATGTGATTATGATATATGGTGAGTTGGCCCTGGCTGGAAGGGATTGAGGCATTCTCTAAAGGGGCAGAAACGTGTCGGTATGAGCTGATTTAATTGAGAACTTTGGTATGAGTGGGACTGAGGCAGAGGTGTGCAGTATCACTTGGTACAAATATGGATAGCTATAAGGTGTATTAACAAGTGTGGAGTAACTTGACAGTGTGAGGTAGTTGTGCTGACTGGTATGGGATAATTGACTAGGTAATAGTGTGGTGTCTTAACTGGTTTAGGGTATTTAAATAAATCTATAATCTGTTAATGGGTGTGGGATATTTAATAAACTGGGTGTGTAAGTAGATGTGGGATAATGTAACAAGCTGTGAGGTATTTTGACAGGTGTGGACTGTGTCTAGAGGATTTGCGGGCCCTCTCACACTACCTCAACACACAATTGCTGCCCAGCCACGTCCACACATCACACTCATCCTCATCTTCATCCTCATCATCATCATCCACACCATGTTCTTATCTCTCCAGGTAAAATGGTACATTCTTTTCCGAATTTTAAAACATTATAAATTATGAGGAGTTGACTTGTTGAAATATTTGTTACTGTTTCTTCAGGTTTAGGTTCTGACTTACAAAAGCAGTAACAAAATACCTTATCATGAAATAAAACTATTCATCACTTTAATATATTCTATTGTTTTATGTTATTTTGTTCCAGGGTCATTACATCTAAAGTGATATTCAGGCATTTCTGTGTCTTATGAATCCCCATGTGTTGTTAGTTGATAAAGGTACTGTATAACCAGAATGTTAAGGGGGTGCGGGAATAGGGGGACAGGCTTGGGGGGGTTTTGGTGGGTGTGAGAGTAGGGGACAGGCTTGGGGGGTGAGGGAATAGAGGACAGGTTTTCTACACACCCCAAGCCTGTCCCCCTATTCCCGCACCCCACAAACCCCCCCAAGCCTGTCCCCTAATCCCGCACCCCCTTAATTAAAGTGAACCAATAATTTTGAAATGAAGAGGTTTGAATGAAATTGAAAAATAACCATAGGCTGTATTACTGACCATATATGTACCAGGTTTGTTGGTGAAGGTGTAACCCCTGGGACACGTGTGTATGTTAGGGGGGAGGAAGGAGGAGAACTGACGCCACACCACCTCCTTGTCTACATCCTGGCAGGTGCTACTGTTTGCATCACACTTGCTGGTACTACTCTCTCCTGTTTTTGTGTGTGTGTGTGTCTATGTAGGTAGGGATTACAGTACAACGGTATTATGCAGTGACTTGTTTATAATAATTCTGATCTCCTATCTCCACCTGCTTGTACTGTACCTTGCTATCCATACTATTGTTAAGAATCATTCTGCCCAGAGACTTAAAGGAACTTGCATTTTCTTTTCATTTTCTGGCTGCTCGACCCTGCCGTAATAGTTGCAGCTTTCATTTCTCTCGAGGACCATAAATTTACTTTTACTTTTACTTTTTTTTTTTTTTTTTTTTTTTTTTTCAAAATGATTTTCGTCACATATCTGAATACACTCACGAACCTTTGCAGCCATGATTTGTTTGGTAATGTATGGGCGAGGTTTAACGTTAATCTTCCATGCACTTGATTGCCTTTACATTTTATTCCATGTTCTGTCTTGCTTTGATCAAGCAGTTTGTCATTTATTCCATGGATCACCTTGACCTTCCACATTCCTTGCCTCTGATTCAGTAGTAGTTCTAACATTTTCTTCCATGCCCACTTATTTGACACCCATCACAACTGTGCTATCTCCACTGAACTAATAATTTCCCATATCTGTTTTGCTGTCCTGGTTGTCTTTTCTCACAGATTCATTGTACTAAAGTATCATGTATTGAAAGTTCCTCAAATGCTGATTATTTCCATGCAGTATAACATTGATTGCTTTACAGAAACGGAGGTGCTCACTCCACACCTGTTTGAGAAGATTGACCGTCTGCTGGAGTCCAAGGTGTCACAGCTAGCCAGCGATATCGGTGAACAGCTTGGCAAGAAGTTCAATTCCACTGACGGGGGCTTGGCTGGTGGTGGGGGAGCAGGTGGTGGAGGAGGGACAGGGGGAGGGGGGAGCAGCAACTTCCGTTATGTATATCACAACCACATGAACCTGGCCACCAAGACCACACTTCACGGTGTTCATGGGGTCCCGGTTGAGGTCATGAGGTCCATCACTAATCTCTACACTGACATGAGGAAGTGAGTAGTGTTTACATTGTCTATTATTTTTATAGGTTCTATTGCATTACTATGATTTTTTTTTTTCCAGTGTGTTTTTTGTCAGCACATATTTATCAATACCAGTGGAGAGAGTGTTTGAATATGAATATGGAATTTCCTATCACTGCAGTATATTAGTTACTAGTTTACCAATTGTTGTGATTAATTTGTTCATTATTATCTCTATCTATAAATGTGAAAGGTACCATCATGTTTGCCAGCCAGGCATGAATGTTCTTACTTTATCATTAGTATGATATTTAGGAGAGAACTTTGTGTTTATTAAAATTCCAAAATCCTCTTCGTTTACTGATATTTCCAGGTTAATTTTCTCTAGTTTCATTTGGTCTTCCACTTTCTCTGAATTTTGGTGCATGCCATATGTCAGCATTGAAACTCATCTTCCATTTTTAACACTATTCATTTTGACTTTCTTCCCTGCTGATAACTCATTGAGGGTATTGCTTGCAGAGATGTAGGCAATACTTGAGGTGGATTTTGATGTCCTTTTATTCTCAAGCCAGTCACATGCATCCCTTCAACAACTATCTGCTCCACCTTTTTATTTATACTAAGCTTGCTATCCCTCTCCTTCATCTGCTTTAAAAGCATAAGACCTTGGTTGCTGTGCTTTCATAAGTGTTTTCTTTTCCTGTGAATCAATCCCTTCTGACAGATGTGGAAGTGGAGAGGGAGTGGTAAAGCCAGGAGAGGACCACTGGGTTGTTGGTAGGCGGGGAGACGGACGGGAGTTCTATGTCGTCGTCAGTCACAAGAACGCCAATCTCGTCCAGGTCACAGGTAAGAGGCAGGCCAGTTCATGTCAAATCATACTGAAGAAATACAAGAAGATCCATGTCAGGATATTGATAGGAATTTGTAGGAAATTGTTTTGTCTCACTGTAAATACTCAAGGTTAGAGTCACATTGAAGTGAGACCAGACCAAGCATGGTGACAATCATGTTTTAAAGATGCTGGAAGGCACTTTACGAAGAGTGTTGAGAATGTTATAACAAGAAAGTGGAGGTGGCTAGATTGAAACTAACTTCACATAAAGATAAAAGTACTGTATGCAGAAGAAAAAGGAAGAAACTGAGGGAGGCGGTGGCAGAGTGGATAAAGAGACGGACTGCGGCTGTGAAGGACCTGGGTTCGAATCCACGAGAAAACGTCTGAGATTTTCAGAGGTGAACTTGGTCCAGCTCTGTCGTCAATTATCCTGGCTACGCCGACACGTCAACAAAATAACAAAATAATACATCGTCGTCAACTCACAACATAGAAGATGCCAGACCATATTCCAAGATGCTGTGAGTGACGGTGTAGCTGCTCTCCCCTGATAGTGAAGTGTATTAATAAGGTGTTGTCATCTAGTGGGACAGAAGAGAAGCTACGGTAACAACATCACCACGAAGCTCCACTGTCTCATCTGGTTCGACACCCAATTATCTCGGGGACTCGCAAGAGTCACGGGCTAAAGCCTACAGCCCCAAGGTTGAGGTATGGTAAAAAAAAAAAAAAAAAAAAAACTGGATGGAGCCATTGTAATGCCTGTCCGAGATGGAACACAGCACCCCATTCTATTAAATCCATTATGGAAGACTGCAATGCACACAACCATACTCACCAACAACACAACATACATTCTCTGAGGGCACTGTGGGAAAGATCGGTTCAGGCCATGGTCTTCCTCAGGTGCTCGGGGGTGCTCAGCCAAACAGCTTGAGGAACTTCAACAACAACAACAATGGAGCAACTGTCTTGAGTCACCATTTAAGCCTCTGCTAATTGTACATCTAAATAAGTCTATCTAGAATAAGTTTTTAATAAGTTCCACATTTATGCATTCTTAGAATGGTTGTCAAGTGTTAAATGCAACTGTACCCATGGTTACTCAACTCTCTTTCTCAGGTATAATGACTACCATATATTTATTAGCAATTGTAAGGAGAATGCTGAACTGCATAAATTTGATAAGAAAACATCTTTTGAATTGTTGTCAGTTATTGTAAGAACATGTATTTTCACTTGGATTAAGTTCGGTTTGTTGATCAGTAAACAAAATAATATAAAACTTTGGAAAAGAATTTTTTTAAAATTCACAGGATGATAATTTAAACAAAAGTTATAAAATGTTAGTGGATCCAGGTCAGAGATGAAGGTTAGTAATGGATGTATGGTCATACTCATTTTATTCATAAAAATGAGGATGAATTATAGGATATAAGTAGACTTTATTTGGTGCTTGTGAAGGTATGAACCTCAACAAGTACTCCTCTAAATTCTACAGTGATGTGTAATTAGAATATTTAGTTGTTACTGCTGTAGTGCATAAAAGCCTACTTATCCCAAAGGTTGATTGAAGGATCTGTGCATAGCAATCACTTAAATATTAATGTTAAGTTTATGACTATTCCCTAAAGCCTATTACTTATTTCAGATGAGGTGAACCGGATGTGTGCGAGTCATTTCAGCAACATCTTCCTCATTGAATAGAATGACCCCTTCACACCTCACCTCTCATCTATCACCTCACACCACTCACCAACCACCCACCTGCTCACCTCCCATCCCTGTTGGTCAAGGAGGGCAAAAAAAGATGCCAAATTTTTGAAAATATAAACAGGAATGAAGATTGAAACAATATTTAATATGTAAAGTACTGTAGAATGAATAGACTGATTACATAAAATATGCACCATATAAGGAGCCTTAATTGACAGTGTTCTGCTACAATTTTCTTATTTGGGATCTTTGTAGACTCATGGACACAGATGATGTCTGTTATGTAAAAGTTGAATAAGACAATAGCAAATTTCACTCTTTATACATGTCAAGAAAACATAGTTTTATGTTGCCAATAAAGGCTTCTGCATATTAGTGTTTAATTTATTCAGTACGGCATTCCTCAGATTATGTACTTTTTTCTTTAATATTTATAACTATATATTTTATACATCAGTCCCTTCTTTTTTCTTGTTATTATTACAGTACAGTACATACTGCTCCTGGAGGTTGAATTGAGGTACCAAATTTTTCATACCACTGGTCACCCATTGTTACTAATAACTGCACCTATTTCAAAATTTAACATAATTATTATTAGTAAACAATACTTCTTCAAATATGTTCACTTATCTTCTGTTTCATTATTCATAGAACATTTTAGCTAAATAACCCTCATTGTGAACAGTTCAAATCCCTTAGCTTAACCACCCAGTAATTACAAAATTTCTCAAACAATAAGGGAGATCCAATACAAATATCAATTCAAGTTGCAAATAGCCAACTGAGTTTTGCAGTGTCATTCACCGAGATGTAAATAACATAATTACTGTACAGTGAAAAAACAACACTATATAAATGTATAAGGATATATTCTAAAAAGTTCGATGAGAGGTAGTAGGGGTCCCCTCAAAAAAACCTTCCCAAATCAGATGGACAAGTGCTTATTGGTGCAGTATTGCCATCTACAAGGCAGGTAAGTTTAGATCTTATGCTATTAGTTGATAGCTGTTTATAATGCTTACTATTTGTGTGATATAGTGGATGCATTTAGGAGTTTTATGAAAGTGGAGGGTATGTAACTCGAGGAGTGCCTGTATTTAATTTATTCCCTCCTCTGTTTCTTGTTGTTGATGTTGCAAGATCAAAGGGGCATCTGTGCAACCTTTCCATATTGTACAATAATAATAATATTATGATAATAATGTGAAAGCAGATCAGAAGACAAGGGATTGTAAATTGTACAGTCATGGTAGAAGTCCTATCAGCTTTTTCTTTTTATAGTAAACTATTGATATTCATAGTGTTGTATATATTGTAGACATAAATGCCCTAACATGATCCCTGTCAATTCTTGAACCATAGGGTTCTTCGATGAACAGAAGAGGCAGATGACTGCTCTGTGTTTCTTTCACAACACAATGAATATTTATGAATATTTGAGTTTACAAAAAATCAGGAGAGCCAACAGGACTTTTGACTTTGACTCTATAATGGTTGGAGACTTTGAAAGGTAGAAAATGACAATATATAAAAATATTAAGTGACTATTGGGACCTAATCCTTATACATGAAACAGATCCTGAGAATTAAATTCAGTTGAGTATTCCCAGTCATTACTGTTGAATAACTGCAACTGTACATTTAATCCTCACAGATACAGTTGACTCATGCTTCACCAGCTGTAAATTCTCTAGCATAATAATGACCTGTAACTGAAAATATGGATATTTAAAAGCACTTCAGCCAATATTGACACATCTGAGCAAGAAATAATAGAATGCAGTTGAAGCAAGTATGATCTTAGGATTAAAAGGATACTGGTACGATATAACTCAGAAATGTTGAAGAGAGACACAGTAAACCTTTACTATGTATTGGGATTGTGGGCACAAAATGTACACTGCAATATGATCTCTGTAGAAAAAAGGAGTTTTGACAAAATGGAAATTATTGGGTTGCAGAAACTAACTACCATTGGCATGCAGTAAAACTCTGTTTATCAGATTACCACACAATTCATGACAATCAATGAAGAGTATAAATTAAATATAACCATGTATACCATACAAAAGGGGGTATATGAATACTGCATACCATGCATAAAAGGAGATGTGTACCTTCGTATAGAAGACATGTACTGGATAACAAGGATTTCCTGAAGCTTCAACAGGGGCTAATTTGAGCAGAACCATTATAGCAAACTGGAACAGGGGTTTGTGTTAGGCTAAAAATAAAGTACTATACAGTGTTCTAATGCAAAATTGACTAAAATTGTATAAGTTACATTTCTTGACCATTTCTGCCTTTCTTCATTTCTGCAGCAAGCAGTCTATCTATCTATCTATAGCTCTGACGCCTCGTTCCCTCTGGGAACTCCCTCCAAGGGTGTGGCTACTCTGCCCCTCAGTGCCCAACATAGCTCCAATTTTGGGGCATATCTGTGGAGTGGACACTTGTGCTTCCTGTACAGGTGTATTCTACACCTACCCTTGCTGTCCCTCCTCTCTACCAACTTCTCTCTTATCCAATTGTCTGTCTGGGTCTTCCAGGCCCAGGGCAATCTTTTTTCATCCTCATTAATACTCCTTCACTTGCAGCCATATACTGTATATTTATATCTACTATATTATTATTTTCATCTTTTCTTTGGCCTTACTGATAAATGCTGAAACACAAAAATTACTGTAATTTAGTATAAACCCTAATTACTTGAGGCATTAAATAAATTGAGACTGAGTAAGGTCATACAATACAAACTACAATAATTCCTTCATTAGTAAAATTGGCAATGTTTTCAATTTAATGCATAATTGGTACTTCACTCTCTTTATATTTTGCATAGTATATTTTCATCATACTGTATAGTATACCATTACCAATTTGTTTGTTTACAAATTTTTTTGTTCATTTTCTTACGTTCAGAGTAAAAATGTTGAAATTAACCTTTTTTAAGAGGAGTGTGGGAAAATATATGGCCCCAGGTTGGGTGTTTAGTTTAATGTGGCTGACTTTTAAATTAAGAACTATTGCAGTTTAAAAGGTATTGTGTTCCTGCTAAAACAATTTTTTTTTTTGTTGGGTAATGAGATTGAATTATCACGTGTCATTCCTTTTTTATATCTAATTGCTATAATATCTATCTGTTTCCCTTCAATGATTTTTACTGTGTAACTTTTTCCCTGTAATAATTAAGTTCTGTATAATTCCCTGACATCCAAATTTATTTTAGTACTATGTTGAATTATAATACTGTCGTCTGTTATTTATGATACAAATACTGTATGTCTTTTATGTAAGGTGACATTTAATGGTTGTATTGGAGCTTAATTGATCTTTCCAAGGAAGATAAGAGGTAAGGGATGATTAAATGGAAGCTACTATTTCCTCCATACCATGCTGAGTGGTGTACCCAAGATTAGCTCAGTAGAGAGCTGTATGTTATGGAGTTGGCAGACAAATTCATTCTTAAGGAATGTATTATCTATAGCTATGTTATTTTATGATATCCTTTATTTTATTAATAATTATATAAGGAAAGCATTCTTTCAAAATGGTGTTGATTTTAAGCTGAAAGGGAATATTTTTATAATACAGTACATTACAGTATAATGCTGTACTGAGTGGTAGTTTAATTCACGTTTTGGAAATGCTTTAGTTGTGGGTCACTTAAAAAAGTAGAAGATTCTCATATTAAGGGAGAAGTGTCCTCCATAACCTTCTCATCTACTGTACTAGTATGCTGCTGACTGTGCCACAAAGCAGACAAGTATCCATATGGTATTGGTGGTTGCAAGGAATTAGTAGTCTCCAGTATGCTAAGAACTATATCTAATCCACTTTTCTGAATACCAGTAGCCCCTTAGCCAGTACAAACTGTTGTTATACTAGTGTATTGACTACAATACTGATAGACAATATAAGTGTAGGATGGAGGATTATAATTATGTAAGATTATTTGAGTTTGAGTGTTACAGAAAGTATCAATAATATATTATTTTTATTATATTGTACTGTATTTCACTCTGGCATCAGGTTTTTCATGTCTGGAGAACTATAACAACATTAGTACATTATGTTTTAGAGCAAAGTGCAAGGTGGATGAATGAATTTATAATAAGACTGCAAGCTCTATATTATTGCTACAAGTAGAATAATGTTTGCTCCAGATATGGTGATAATCCATATTCTTTTACAAGTATGCTACATATTCAGCTTCAGGTATACTCCATTGTATGTTACAAGAATGCCCCATGTAGCTTCATGTATGCTTAACTTTTGGTATTGGGATGCTCCATAATTAGTTATACTGGTGATCCAGTTTATGTCCCAGAGATGTCCCAAATAATGCTATAAGAATACCTCACTGTCAAAGGCAGATTTGACCCTTTATTTACTGTAACCAGGCTCTCCATTACTTGTTACAAGGGAACTCCAACATACACTGTAATCCACATGGATGGCCTTGGTGAGTGTGGTTGATGTCAAACTGTGTGACAACTGTCAATACTGAAATGGGGGAAAAACAAAGAAATAATCATACTGTGTACGTACCACTTACTGTAATACAGTACTCCCAGCAATAGGACCTGATGCTTTGCTACATCATACCATATCCAATGACTCATAGACTAGATAATAACTATGGACCAGTACAATTACTGTTTGTTTGTTTATATTGGATGTCATACTAGTCAGTAGTCATGAGTTTTCTGAACTTTTATTGCAAATGGCACTATGTCAAAAATGACACTCTAAACATGTGATGTGTACAGGTAATTTATATATCCCTAAGTTTTGCTCACCCAAGTAACGAAAGTACCTTGTTGTTCTCATGTCACAAAACATGTCCAAAGTCCTTGCCTCCAACATCATTCCATTAAACCATAACTACTTGTCAGAGATTTAGAAGTTACCATTTCCTCCAAACTGTGCAAAGCAACACTACTGTATCCTCAGTTTAGAAGGACTTTGTGATATTTTGCACAATCAGTAGCCTCCAATATACCAACAGTATTGTACCCCTTGAATGAAGACAATATTGTAATAATCCGCAGTTATAACTAACAACCCATAGGGGAGAACCTTGAAATGTAAAACATCCACATATCTATTTATACACCCTTGTTGTAAACAAGATGACTTATGACATTTCCACCACCTCTGATATTCCTCAGGGCTCAGTTTTGTCCCTTCTCCAATAATTCTTCAAGGATCTACTTGCAGCTCTGCCCACTCTTTATACTGATGACTGTACAGTTCTGGTCAATAATAATCATCCGCATTTGCTGTCTAATGTTTACACATTCACATATGATGTAATTATATTAACTAGTGTGTAGTTGTTTGTAGTATCTTAAAAGATGGTACTTAACCTAATTATTGGAAAGCTTATTAGCTAAAGAACAGAGGGAAACTGTCAAACTGTTATGTGTGTTACCCCTGTATGGATGATTATTATTTACCATGACTACCCTTTAGGCCTTCACTCTTCTTCATTTTACCCTTTTGAATTCCTTTTCCATCTGTCCTCAGTAACACTTTGATTACAGCAGTCCTCCCAGTTAGTTTCTAATTTAGAATATATTGCAGTATAGTATAGGGAACAAGATCTTTGTGAAGTTTGATAACGTCAATCATATCAATCTCTTGTGAAATCAGATTTTCAACTCCCGTCCAAATTTCCTTACTGTAAAACCCTAGACCTCCATAAATAATATTGGATGTCCCTGTCACATTTGATCTTCCTTTGAGATCTCATACTGTATAACTGTATTACCTCCAATATATTCATTGCTATATCGAAAGCTCTTGCTTAATAGTACTGTACTGTAATGGCAAAATGATGTCCCATCTTTTCAGCCCCAGCCCCACAATTCCCAGACAGCATAATACTCCCTATTATGATGTGTCAATCCAACCCCAGGCTAAAGTGTCTTGAGAATTGCTATTCATTTTCATTGCTAAATGATTAAAATAACTTCTCTTCTTTTTTCCTCTGTATCCCTTCTTTCTTACTTTCTTACTACAGTATATCCCTTCATGAAGCTTGTGTACAGACATACCCAGTACAGTACAGTATTTTTGAAGTACAAGTAATGTAGAGTATGCTATTTATTTTCTCCAGTCTTCACGTTATATCAAGTGGGTATCTATGTCCTTGCTGTAGTCTTGCACAAAAAATTATTGTGGTCTGTTATATGGTCCAGTTTGGAGGCATCAGGAGTTTACAATTTGCCAATATCTTACTCTTGTAATATGATGCATATTGATCTTGTGATATTGTATATTCCATAATGATAACAAGTTGCTTTACAGGGACATGAAGTGACATGTAGTGTTACATAATGTCAGAATGAACAGGGAAAGATCCTTTGATGAACTTTGACATGTTTTATTTAATGTGAGTGTGCATGCATGTGTACCTTTATATTTATTTTTTGCACAGATTTAGTGGACATCATTGCCCTTCCTATTACATTGTAAAAAAAAATAGGAAGAGGAAAAGATTGAGCTACATATGATCAGTAAGGTCGACAAGGTGTGTTTTCGAGTAGAGTAATGTACAGTATTCAAATAGCATTGTAAACCATTATGCAAAGAGGACACCTTACAGTAACTATATATGTGCAGCTAATGATTGTACACTATGCAAGAAGGCCAGTCAGTCATCATTGATCCAGCAATGGATAATGATATTTTATGCACAGCGATAAAATTATGATTATATTTAGCCTTATGCAGTTGTGGAAGTGAAGTTTATCTCACTTCCTCTTCAGTTAATCTTAATCATATCCAATGAATTAAAAAATGAATGTGTATATTGCAATTAATTTTATCCAATACTTTACATACAAAAACAACTACATGTACAGTTATTCCCAGGAAAAATTATGCTGGCCTACAGTATAAAATTTAGTAAGAAATATTCTATGATGGATGGTTGCTGTGAAGATGGATGGTTGCTGTGCATTGCAGAGCTTAATTATTAGTTACATTTACTGACTAATAAATAAAGAAGTTAACACAATGCCTCAATCTCAGTTGTCCATTTTCTTATCAATTGTAACAGTTACTGTACCTTTACAGATCAAAACAAGCCTTCATAATTTTTACCAATAACATTTTCTAAAATTTCCCACATTATTACCTGGGACACCCTGTATATAAAACCCCACCTACTGAAGATGCTAATATAATGTAAAGTTTTGACTATAACACAGGTGTATGCAAGATTACTCCAGTATGACGACTCCATATTCATTCTGTTGAATTCAATCTTAAGTTACAAATAATTGTAGGCTATTGTTGGATTCATTTCTGTTGTTTTGTAGTACTGTATAATGATTTGTTCTAGGACTCTTCATAAGTTGCTTTGTTATTTGAAGAGATTTTAAATTGTATTGACTTTCAACATTATTGTAGTTGTAGTGAGTGTGTATGTGTGTACTGCTAAAGTTCTTATATTGTATATTACTAATTGTATCCTGTACATAGTTAGGTAGTCACTAGAGGTAGACCTGAAGTGACCAGAAGATGGTATAAAATAAAGACAGATAATCAATTCCTTTGGTAAATAAACATTGCTCAGGTTCTTGAACAGTAATTAGGTGCAGTCACTTCCAGGTGTATTGTTCTCCTATCATTAATATAAACTATTTTTAATTTTGTATACACAACTGTATTATATTTTATTCAGTATTGCCAAGGTAATTATATAGCAAATTAATTAATTTTGATAATTTTCAATTCACTAATGATTTAAAACAAAATTAGAAGGGAACTGGTAACTTCTCACTGTAAAAGTATATATGTTGATGTCAGTGAATTTGGGGCTGCTGATAAATCCACACTATGCCACAAATAAAAAACATTTATGGAAATACAGTACCCATACCCTGTTTTTGCTTAGTCAAGAGGAATTTGTGTGTAACAAGTAATTTATCTGCCATGTTAACTTTTGCTCATACTCAACTAGCCATGAGATATTGTCACATTCACTGGGCAAAAATGAAGAGGATAATGATACACCTGTAGGTAATTGTACTCACTTTGTTTCAGTGTTATTCTTAAGATCTTAATGTTGATTATACGATATGCTTCCCTGATCAGATAAGGTGAAAAGATTGAATTAAAAATTACCATAATTGATAGATACTGTTATCAGTCACATCCTTAATATGGTTTATACATACTGAATTATGCGATGTAGATTGGGAGGGTCTTTTTAAGTCCTATTAGAGGGACTGTGTGGTGGGTGGAATGTATCCACCACCTGACGGCCATGTCCTCCATTAGTATAGGCATGAAAAAATATAAGATAGTATGGCCACGTAGAAAGAATGGAAATGGAAATACAAGAGTAGTGAAAAAGAACATGACATTGATTTTAAGGGTCAAAGGAAAAGGGAAAGACTTTGTTGAAGATGATACAATATGGTGGGTGAGTGTGTAAGGTGTGGAATAAGAATAGATGAAGCAAACTTGTGCATGATAGGCTACAGTGGAAAAGATTTACGATGATTGTATTTTAGAGCTGGCAACCCTGTTTCAACTTGACAGTCCATGAAATGGCTTATTTTACCAAGGGTAAGTGAAATGAATTTAGTCGTGGATGCCAGAATGATGGAGGGGAGCTGAGAATTTTGTGGGGTTTATTTCATTGGGGTATATACCTGTATGTCATTAAGCATTGTTCTGATAGATATATCTGGTGTTAACATTTAGGAACTATGAAATAAAAACTAGATTTTTTTTAAATCTTTGTTTATTGCAGAACTTAAAAGTAAAAATGTAATTTTGTCCTTTTCACCCACTGTGTGTGCCATGCCTCATAATACAGCATGTGATGATAATCATGTGTAGTACTGTATATGTATCTATGAAGTTACTTCCATTAATGTATAATTAATAATTATATAATAAATATCACTACTGTATCATCACAAACTAATACTGGCCACAAGGACTTGTTAGTGTAGTAACAGCCACCGAAAAATTCTAATGAGACTCAACACACACATTCCTATTTTGTAAATAAGTTAGTATCCTGTATATACAAGCCCTAATCCACTAACCACTCAAGGTACAATTCTGGAGAAAAAAAATATTATATCACTTCTATAACTGAACAGAACTCAGATAAATTAACGTAACCAAATATCCTACCTTGAAAATGCTCAATAGTTTTTTTCAATCTGTTTGTGATCCATGGGGTAGTTAAGAACTTGATATCTAGAAAGTAATTAAAATGGTCTACCTAAATAATGTTCTTTCAATTCTACATAACATTGTATCCTGAAGAAGCTGTTACAGAACTTGTTTACAGTGGATCTTATGTTTTAATGTTTGGAAAAAACAAAAGGTGAAGAGCAAAGGTGGATATAGTGGAAAACTTGATGGTTGTGTATTTACTTATTAAGGTCAAATACAGTAATACTGCACAACATTTGCACCAACTATAGACTTGAATCTTGTACACATACCGATAAGCATATACGATACAATATTCTGTATTACAAAAATAAGATATCACAATTATGGTAAACCCTGCCAGAAATATGAATGTCTCAAACCATAATGAAGTTTTCTTTTATTAAAAAATAAATCAATTGGCCAACCTGTTTCCCAGCAGATCCGGGACATTTTCATGAATAGTTTGAACATATCTCCAGCATGTTATACAAGTTTGTGTCTTTGGCCTATTGTAATAATAATAATAGCCAAAATGATTAATTGAAATCTTCCACCCACAATTTCTGATGTAGGGAAGAGGAAGTGACATATAGAATGTTTAACCCTGTGAATGGAAACCATAGATGTAAATTACAAAATTATGATTTTGTTGGCTTAACTCTCATGCTGCAAAGTTAACCTAAAATAAATTTGCTATATTATATTAGAAATGCCCTGTCAGTGGTCTTTACAGCTTCATACCTGTCCAACATTGCACATGAATCCCCCACTGTTTGAAATTGGTTCAGTCTGAGAGTGATAGAATCAGTGAATCTTCTGATGCAACATTTCTTGTTAGCTTACTGTGTATTGAAGCTGTTATATCAGCTGCACCTTGGAGACTATTGAAATCAGCCCTAAATCTTTGTCTTGCATATTATTACTTATTCATTACTTTTGTTCTGCTGCTGTCCAGTCTTGTCAGTTCCGATTCCTGTTCCTTCTGCTGCTAGGCGACTCTGGCGTTTGAGCATCTTGTGATGTCTATTGCCAGCAAGGTGGGCCTTCCAAATTTTTGCCCCGATTATCACACGGTCACAAACATGGCATTCATGGCGGCTCTTGTCATCTGAGGGTCAAATCAGAGTAAGAATGAAATATGATATCTGTAAGAAAATGAGAAGAAAGTCATATGTGAATGAGATACATATAAATATTGTAAATCTATTTAGTTATAGCTCTGTCATCTTCCCTCCTAAAATTTCTCCCGTAGGGGTGGCCACGTCAAAAGTTTACTTTTGAAGTTGATGAACTTTTCCCTGTTCCGGCGTGCCCTCATTTAATCGTGCCATCACCTTTCATCCATGCTCTTTTCCCTAATGTATTTTTCCACCCTGTTCACCCATCTGGCTGGTGGTCTTCTCCTCACACTATTTATCTCTTAAGTCTCACTCCCATACACCAATGTAAACTCCCCATCCTGCATTTTTTCCATGTGTCCAAACCAAACCACCTCAATGAATTCCACTTCATCCACTCAACCACTCCACACCCAACACCTTGACACCCAGACCACACTTCTCATACACAACATAATTATTTTTCCCATCCCATCTTAGCAGGCCACAAGCTCCTTTCAAATATTGTAACTCAGCTCCACCATACATATTCTATACTGTTGCACCCTTCCCCCCCTGCTCCCCTTTTTGCTAAAAGGGGAATGGGGTACTGATTATGATGATGGGCCCTTTTCCATGTTCTTGTCTCTGATTCATATATCAGTGGTGGTAGGATTATGCTATTTCTCTGTCTCCTTCACTTTGTCTTCAGCTTACAGTATAGTGTTATGTGTTTCAGGGCAGGTGGTGGTACAGTTAGTTATTTATGACCCTGAAACATGTAAACAGTAATGTTTAGAAAGTGTGGATTCCAGTCTCAGAACTGTCACTAGCATTTCAAATAAAAACAACCAAAACTTCACTTAAGTTTACCTTTCGTGGAGCCTTTGTATCAAATCGTAATTACCATACAGTACAAAGTACTGTATTAAAGTACTGGAGTTCCGAAACTAAACCCTAACTAACAAATGTTTAACCTCACTGGTGTCTTTACTTACAGGGTTTTGGTGCCCCTTCAGCCCCAGCCACTAGCTTTCAGTTCTTCAACTGTCCCTCTTTTCTTTTCATTTCCTTCCTGCTTGCTGTCACATCTCTCTATCACCTTTTTCTGGCGCTATAGGACCTCGATGTTGCCAAGCCTAATATGCATCAATCAATCAATCACTGGTGTCTTGGAAATCAACCCTTACAAACTTACTTGTAATTTCAGTGTTGTCCAGGTCAGTGCCAGGTGGATTGAGAGGCTGGAGGGCAGGGATGGAATCATTTAGCAGTGCCTCCACCACCTGGAGCGCTGGCTCTCTGACTCGCTCACCCCAGTGCTCAGGTTCACTCCCATCCACGCCATACAATGGAGGCACCTGAGTGAAGACCCAAACAAGGATGGTTGCAATGGTGAAATCATTTTTATTCAGTATATGGTATCTATCCATCTATGGTATCTACTTACAGTACCGGTATTTATCTAACAATTTACTGTCCAACTAATCCATAATAGATTGTCCACAAAAAAAAACACCTCCAAACTGACTTGTCCTTGGCTGATCCCTCTCTCCAGCTTATTCCAACCTTTCCCAAACACCTCTTGTGCATTTCATTCATGCCAAACATTACTAGTGTTTATGTAAAAAACTTACTGAACAATCATGCACTGTCCCCAACATGAACGGATATATTAAACACCTAACCAACAAAGCAAATAATTCACTAACAGGGTGAGTAATGTATGAAAGATTAATTTACAGTACAGTACAGTATGAAGAAAATTATAAACACAGTATGCACAAAGGCATTATATAGTATTCTCATGAGAATTATCGAAGCAGCTGAAAGATGGAGATTTAACTTTTGACATAGTGTAGTTATAAACCCTGGAATTTGCATACACTACATTTAATTAGTTTCATTGTGGATGGAGTGGATCAAGTTACTGTTTATTGAGTAAATTAGATGATGTTTTTCTTCACCTGCTGGTAAAGTGCTACCATAATAGTTAATATAAATATATCAAAATTGGTCATTCAGGATTCAAGAGTTAAACATCGCAAAAGCAGATGCAACTTACTGGTATTGACAACAGCAAAAACAGTTGGCTTAGAATTGGTTAGTCTGTTATATAACTGAATCAAGACTACCTACACTAAAATGTTGAGTGAAGGCTGCAATATCTTGCATGTTAAACTCAGAACTTCTTGCCGGCCAATTTTTATTTTACTTACCGTTTCAAGGACCAACAAAGGTACAGTACATAATAACATGCAATTGTCCTTTCAACACATCTTCATTATTTTCTACCTCATGTAAAGAATGTTGGCCAGCAGGCGGAGTGGAGCATATCACTAGTAAATTAAGACTGTATTGGACTATGTTACAAGGCAGCCCTGTAACATACTAAACTATGCTTCAATTGTAATGCGTTGGACAGTCAACTCAGGAATTCATACACATGCTGTTATTTTAGAGGGCTTACAATATATAATAATAGAACATGTCAGACTATGTGACGGCAATACAACATTATTATCAAGTTCGTTGTTTTGCTAATCACCGAGATATTTGGCAAACCATTCAATGCAATTCTTCCACAATAATTACCTCTCTTTCTATATTATAGCCTGTGTAAGAATTCATGACCTATGTATCCTATTTATCCCATCTGAGTCAGTAGAGAGTAAGTGCCCCACCTTGCGTCCTGGAGGCTTCAGGAACCGGTTCTTGATCCAACGTAACTGCTTCTTGGAGTATCGTCGAGTGGCCTGGGGGTTGATGGAGGGTGTTAGCTATTGTTATTGGGTTATATTTTCTTTCTCCATCACTACTTGAGATTGCTTTAACTCCAAAAGAAATGCAGCTCGTCTTTAACTTTCATACAATACACAATCAAGTTCACAGTCACGGTACAGTAATTCTGTTTCATGTGAATATGCAAACCTTCAGTAAAGATTAAACATATAAGGCTAACGTGTAGACAACTAATTTCTGGCAATGGTATGTGACAAGCAATAATTTATTATACTGTAAATGTATACTGTACTATGCTTGTATTGGACCTTAGTGAAGGAAATGCAGAAAGTATATTTGGAGAAAATGATCTTGATTGCCTGGCAGTAAAACTGATATTATTAACCTTTGAAGAAAACTAGTGAAACATTAAATTCTTATGCATTTAATGGAAACATACAATATCTATTTTATAAACAGTTTTACCCAAAATAGAGTATGTATGATCTGTGAAAAAATTCTTAATTATTGTTCTAGAGTAATGACAGATATTTAATTGTTTTCTCATTACATAAAATGCAATTACATGTAACTGTTACTCATCATGGTGTATTCATAATGTCTTTGCCAAAGACTTTCATTGCCAGGAGAGGTGGCTGGACTACATGGTTTCTGTGGCTGCTGATACAATCCATTTCTACAACTTAATAGTTCTTTTCCTGATTTTATATCCATTCATCCTCCCTCCACACACCCTATCCTCCCTCCATCTACCAACCAGTTTCATAGCCTCAACTCCTTCCTGGTAGAGCTTCTTGCCTTGCTCCCCCTGCCTGTCTTCCTCTCCCAACACCAGGTACTCGTGGAACTCCTTGAATCCAATGCTCTGGAAGATGCCGTGTGTGTAGTCAGGGGATGAGAGTATATCATTAGCAAGGCGCTTGGTATTGTACGAGGCATGGAAGTCCAATAGTTCATCCACCAGTCCCCGGTCTATCATCTCATCCACCCGGGCATCCACACGCTGGTTCAGCACGTCCTGGATGTGATGGAAGGATACAACTGATTAAATGGTCAACTAAATGCCAAGGTAAAAGTTGAAATATATCATGTACAGTTCATTATGCCACCAGAGGAGGAGGTAGTAGTGATAGCAAGCTTTAGTGGAAGAAGAGAAAGAGTTGAAAAGTTGGAAGAGTTGAGAAAGAAAGATAGGCAGAAGGATTGAACCATTACTCACCTGCTGACATGTAACCCAAAATATGGCTGTATGTGGATATCTGAGGCCTCCCCCCAGCTGGCCACCCCCTGCCTGTCCCTGCTGTCGTTGCTCCTCCAAGTGCAGGCTGTGAGGGCGGCCTGTCTGCTCCCACACCTGTAGTGACCTGCAGAGGGACATACGGTAGCTTTAGGTATTGGGAAAATACAACAGGGAAAAACACACACACACAAACAAACTCACCCATATACCCTTAAGGCCATTTAGCCTACCCCTCCATAGGTTACAAAAGGGAGCAACCTCAATCCACAAGGTTAGTGTAAGGCTCTCGATCTTGTAACCATGTTTTCAGAAGGGGGATACAGGAACTCCTTTCCGTAATTGTACCATGACATAAACCCGTTGGTGGATATTACCTGTAGTGATGTGGGTAATACTTTACGAGTTTTGCCGCCCCTTCGGCCCCAGCTACAAGCTTTCTGTTTTTCAATTGTCCCTCTTTTCTTTGTGTTTCCTTCCTGCCTGCTGTGACACTTCTCTATTAACTTTTTCTGGCGCTATATGACCTCGCTGTTGCGGCGCCTAATATCAATCAAACAACCATGACATATAATAAGTCATTACAAGTCTGCAGTAGTATACCATATAGAATTTACAGGTACAAAAATTCATGTATGTACCGGTAGCTACGTACTACATGAGAGTATGAAGAGTGGAGTGGAAACTTTAAATAGTGTAAATGAAAAAAAGAAAACCTAACATAACATTTGAGCATATTTTATTTACCAATTTTATGTAATATACTTTACAATTATTGGTAAAAAAAATAACTTCACATAATTATTCATAGGACACTGGATCGGTTCAGTGGCAGTTTGATCACTAATTATTTCAGAGTTGGAGGTCGATCATTGTAAGTATGTCTAGCTCGGGTAGCAGTACCGTACTTTCTATATAAAGTCCATTAAGGGATGATTTTCTATTGGTTTGGTCACAAATTTTTGTTTTACTAGAACCATCAGACTAGTTGGCCTGAAGTTGATCAAGGAATTACAAATATCAAATAGTGGACTAATCTTCATTTGTTAATGTACAGTCGGCGGCAAATGTTCTGTCGCCTCACTGGCTTCACCGAGGCAAGCGATGTTCATAGACTCGAGATTTTTAGGTGTAGAAAACGCGCGTATTTCTCGAGTCCATGAACACTGCCTGTCTTGTTGAAGTAGGTGAGGCGACACGACTTCTGCCGCCGACTGTACACTCGTGATACGTAATTTCTGACCAGAGACGAACGGCAGTCACCACACATACAGTCTCCTTCACTCCCACTTTCACCAGTTCAGCGTTGCCAACGTATACACCAGAGGCATGGTGTGAGCTACCAGTTCCGACTCTCGCATCCGAAACACTTGCCAGTAAGAGTAAGGATTGATGGCAGGTGTTTCGGATGAGAGATTCGGAACTGGTAGCTCATACGATGCCTGGTGTATACGTTGGCAACGCTGAACTGGTGAAAGCGGGAGTGGAGGAGACTGTACATACCCTACATTCGAACTCGGCCTCTATATAGGTGTACTGGGTGGGAAAATGAGCAATAGCAGAAGATTCGAAGCTCTCTGCTCCTCACACTCTGGTCAGAAATTATGTGTCACGAGTGTACTGTATATTTGCTAAATATAATTCAAGTTCGCATCCCAAGGCAGTGAAAACTTGGGAAGGGACAACAATTAATCTCTTCTGGAATCTGGGGTTGGGAGTCGTCTCGAGACAGTATCTAGTTGATGCTTCGTGTGTCGTGGTCTATTGCTTCGATCATTATCTACACAGGAGCAGGGCTTTCTTGAGGGACTATCAAAATGTCGTGAATATTATAACAGTACTGTAGTATTAATACATTATCACGGGTTCACTCTGTTGAACCACCTAACATGAAAAATTAATATGGAGTGTTATTCCTTTAAATAACAAAGACTGTTTATTACGTACGGAATGAAACTAATAATAAAATGTGGATCAGTTAGAAGTAGATTTGTGATGTAGTATTTGTCAGGACAGCCAACATATCAGCATCGTAACACATAAAGATAATCATTATTCACTTTTAATATCAATAATTCATGTTTATTGTCAAGTTAATGTGTAAGTATACAAACAATAATTACTCTTAATGTATTCCCATATACGTAAAGGGAAAGGAATCCCAACGTATATAAAAACAACTGGTAACTTGTTGATGGGAAATATAATGAATGGTTGGCATCTATGAAAGGTATATGTGAAGAAGTGAGGAATGGTTAGTGCTGCTTGAACTGTGAACATTCACGGAGGTTTTGGGTTATAATACTTAATGTTGTGTTGTGAGAGTACTAAAGAACCATCGTGAATCAATATTATTTACCTCGTCGAAGGAACAGAGAACTTAGCAACCACGAGCACATGAAGAGGAATTGGTGCCAGAGGAGAGGCATAAACTGATAATTTTTAGTGTTGAAGAGGGTGGAAGAAACTTTAGGTGAAGTGCAACTCTACACGTCCACTGCCCACTCAGGGAAGCCAAAATGACTTTACTTCAACCCTGCAGGAAGTGGTGGTAAGTACCATAGATCCTCTTTTGTTTAGTGAACTTACCAACAGGAAGGGAAACTACTTGTTAGGTTCATTCCTCTTTGTTGATCGTGTAATAAATGAGCCTTAAGGGGGTATAGGTAGCATACTGTTGGTAAATCTGGAGCAACTGATTCCTCAAACTATTCCAAGCAACAGGTCACAATTATATTTGTCCATCTAGTCCTGTTTACTCATATAGTTTGGTGGAATCAAGGCGCTCAGATGTACCAATAATATACTATCCCCTTAATTAAGGGTGGATGATGAGTTAGTCGTCTCTACTCTCATCTGCCCGTGCCTGTTGTAACTAAATTAATGACAGTGAGAGACTTCAAACGGAAAACCGTGCATTCTGTAACGCTGATCATTCACCCATGCATCGTAGCTTCGGTGTGACCCAGCTTACGTGGTAGGGCCTACTCTCTCTATCGACGACAATTTTATCGATAGTTAACAGTGATAGTTGCACTGTAAAGTAATCAAACCTTCATATCATAGTTGAACCGCAAATTACTCGTTATAATATTTGGACAATGATCGAGTACAGATTAATTATTGAGCTTTGAATCCTTCCGAACAGGCTATTTAAATAATCGAATGAACCCAAACTTAAGATAATTAGGACGTGGAATTATTAATGTTCATACGTTGTGAAGGGAAGGCAAGGGAGTTGGGGGCCGCCTCCTGCATAAAAACGGAAATTGTTGAGGACCAGACCCTCCTGACCTGTTGCTTGAAATAGTCTGGAGGAATCAGTTGCTCCAGATTTACTAACACTGACTGTACTTTCCCCTTTAACACTACAACAATGCTTCCCAAGGGGTTGAAACCTACAACGCTTGAATATCCTCACTCTTCTATAGGTTCTCCTGGATACTGTAAAATGTAATCTAATTCAAGGAAGCAGCAAGGACCTTCTTAGTGGTGTTTAATTTCAGTTAAGAGAGAGAGAGAGAGAGAGAGAGAGAGAGAGAGAGAGAGAGAGAGAGAGAGAGAGTGAGTACAGTCGGCCTCAGGAATTCGTATATATAATCAAACATTCAAAACATTGTTAATTAAAGGCATGATTATAGAAATATACCTGAGTATAAAAAAAAAAATAGAAATAATAAAACAAAAGAAACAATAAAAATAAGTGTCCCCCTCTACGATAGAAATGCCCCCCCCCCCCCCCCGGACCCCCCCCACCCCAATTTGAAGTGGTGGCTACGGTGTTGATGGTGTGGAAACAGTTGTGTACGTGATGCCCCAACTCGTAAATGTACTGACACACACACACACACAGACAGATAGACAGATAGACACACTATCAGACATAGCCTACAGACAGACTATCAGACATACAGATTATCAGGTATTCAGGCATACAGACTATCAGACATACAGACAGACTATCAAACATACAGACAATCAGACTATCAGACAGACAGACTAGAGGAGAAAACGGGAGACGAAGACGAAACGAGGAAAATTGCATAGAATCAAGGGGGAACTTTAAAAGGAAGGTTCTATAATTCTATAACCGTACGATACATTAACACTTTTCAGTTTCTAGACCAAAACAGACTTCACAAATATTATGTTTAGAATTTTTTTTAGTGACTGTTGGAGTATTGGGTTGATGAAAATTAAGGGTAACTTTTTAATCTTAAGTTCAAGGGGTCCCAAGGAGAGAGAGAGAGAGAGAGAGAGAGTGTTACAAGGAGTTACAAGGAAAAGAAGTACCCTAGAAGACCTTACGATCCATACAAAGAGGGTACCTGTGGGTTTAGTTGTGCAAGTATGTGACCGTCCTTGAATGTGTCATGTGAAACCATCAAGGAACACTCACACATTGGCTTAAATACCTAGACGGTGGTTTAAGACTTTGTCTAATCTGGACTTGAACTGATCCACAGAGTTGCTGTTGACTACATCAGCAGGAAGCGTGTTCCAAGTACCGCAGATGCTGTATGTAAAAAATTTACCACACCGATCACGGTTGTATCGCTTCAGTTCAAGTTTGTAGCCATGATTCCTGGTTGTGCCCTCACTGAGTTGGAAAATGTCCCTGTAGTCTACATTGTCAAAGCCTCGTAGTATTTTAAACACTTCGATAAGCTGACCACGCAGTCTCCGAGTTTCCAAAGAGAACAGGTTGAGTTCTACCAACCGATCTTCATAGCTCTTGTGTCTAAGAGAGGGTATAAGTTTGGTTGCCCTGGCTTGTACTCGTTCCAATCTCGTAATATTCTTTGAGAGAGAGAGAGAGAGAGAGAGAGAGAGAGAGAGACAAGGCATAATAATTTCATCGATTATTATTGTTATACTGTAATTTATATATCATGTGAGATAACAGATTAGGCTATAATTATTCCCTGTATTGATGCAGACTGTCCCGATTTTTATCCCACTCTTCACTGCACACACACACACACACACACACATTATTATTATTATTATTATTATTATTATTATTATTATTATTATTATTATTATTATTAACACGTCTAACGAGATGTGCTAACCATGTCCAGTTTGTTGACTTCTTAGATAATATACGTTTTGTTTACATTTCAGTGTTTATTTAAATGCAGGTCAGCGCAAAGTTGTGTGTGTCAGTCATTAGTGATATTTGTCTTGAATTCAATTTAATTTAACAAACAAAAATATGGATGGGCAGGAGGTTATATTTTCACCTGTTAAAAAAAAAAAAAAAAAAAAAACACACACATAAAGAAGAATGAATAATATTAAACCCAACAGATGTTCTCCAACCATACCCAGGAATGTTAATATGTCTACCGTTGTCTACCGTACCTACAACCTCACTGTTAGAACGACGCCAAAATGTAAACAAAATTGCACTGAATATTGTTACCACCTGCTATAATTATCCTTCTGTTAGTTTCGTGTCGTGTCCTTTCATCCTTCTTCATTCCCTTTCAAACCTTTAAACTTTACATATAAATCCTTGTTCCTTTCGTGCTACTATTATTACTATAGGCTAATTATCGTTGGTAACAAAAAAAAAGAAAAGAAATGCATGTTGTATCATAGTAATAATACCTTAACAAGTTTACACTATAGCCAAGTAAAAACAAAAAAACAAAACATGCCACACGGATACGGAAATGAGAGAGAGAGAGAGAGAGAGAGAGAGAGAGAGAGAGAGAGAGAGAGAGAGAGAGAGAGAGAGAGAGAGAGAGAGAGAGAGAGAGTTATGATGGACAGGTAGGAGTGAATTGCATGTTAAAGGGGAAAGGTGAGGCAGAGATATAGGGAGAGAGAGAGAGAGGAAGGGATGGAGGGGTGTAAACTAGGGGGGGGGATGGGGGTGAATAAAAGCTAGGGACGAAAGGAGAGGAGGGGGGGAATAGAAGTTAGGGACGAAAGGAGAGGAGGGGGGGAATAGAAGTTAGGGACGAAAGGAGAGGAGGGGGGGAATAGAAGTTAGGGACGAAGTAAGGGGTGTGAGAGCCTGGGAGGGATAGAGGGAGAGAGATAGGGAGGAAGGGAGAGAAGTAGGGAAGAGATGGAGGGAGAGATGTGGAAGAGGGAGAGAGGAAGGGAAGAGGTGGAGGGAGAGAGAGGTAGGGAAACGGTGGAGGAGGGAGAGGTAGGGAAAAGGTGGGTGGAGGGAGAGAGAGAGAGGTAGGGAAAAGATGGAAGAGGGAGGAAGTGCAGACAGGAAGAGCGAAGAGGGAAGGAGAAAACAAGAGAAATATAAGGAGATAGAAAAGAACAAATAAGAGTAAAGTATTAAGGAGAAAAGGAGTTACAAAGGATAGAGTAAATGGACTGGAAGAAAAACGAGGAAAAACGAGAGAAAGAATAAAGAGAAAGAGAAGAGAAATGTAAAAGAAATGTGGGGGGAAAGAAAGGAGGAAACGAGAGGAAGAATAAAGAGGAAGAGATGAGAGAAATGTAATAGAAATGTGGGAAGGGGGGGTGAAAGGAGGAGGTAAATGAGAAGTAATAAATATGAAGAGATGAGAGAAAAGTAATAGAAATGTGGGGGGGAAAGAAAGGAGGGAAATGAGAGAGAAAGGAGGGACATGAGAGGAAGAATAAAGAGGAAGATATGAGAGAAATGTACCGTAAAAGAAATGTGGGGAAGGGGGGGGGGAGAAATGAGGGAGGGAAATGAGAGAAAGAATAAAGAGAAAGAGATGAGAGAAATGTAAAAAATATATGGGGGGGAAAATAGGGAAATGAGAGGGAGAATAAAATGGAAGAGAGAGGGAGGGAAATGAGAGGGAGAAAAAGGAGGAATGTTTGTGAAGAGCTAGAAGGAAGGGAAGGGAAGAAAGGAAGTGGGTAAGGAGTTGTAGGGAGCTATAGGGAGTTGAGTCAATATATATATACACCGTACATAAATTTCACTATGGGGTCTGCAGTTAAGTGAAGGAGTGTTTAAAATAGGTCCCTACTCCAACAGTGTTCATTTCACCCCCATGCAACCCGTCTGTGTGTGTGTGTGTGTTTGTTTGTCTGTTCCCATTGCATAAAACAACAACAACCATAATAATAATAATAATAATGATAATAATAATGATAATAATAATGATAATAATAATAATAATAATAACAACCTTCCTCCACTAATACTTCTAACAACAACAACAACAACTGTCATTCCTTTCATTCGTGCTTACTCTCCCTCTACTCTTACAACTTCTCTCTCTCTCTCTCTCTCTCTCTCTCTCTCTCTCTCTCTCTCTCTCTCTCTCTCTCTTCGGGTCATTGTCTTTGCCTCTATTTAAAACTTTTCCGTGTTGGCGGGAGACGTAGGCTTGGGGGGAGGGGGAGGGGGAGAAGGGAGGGGAAAAAAGGAAGAGAAGAGAGGAAGAGGAGAAGAGGAAGAGAAGCGAGGAAGAGAAGCGAGGAAGAGGAGAGAGGAAGAGAAGAGAGGAAGAGAAGAGAGGAAGGGAAGAGAGGAAGAGGAGAGAGGAAGAGAAGAGAGGAAGAGAAGAGAGGAAGAGAAGAGAGGAAGAGAAGAGAAGATAGGAAGAAAAGAGGAAGAGGAGAGAGGAAGAGAAGAGAGTAGAATGAGTAGAATGGAGACGAGGGAAAAAATTACAAAGGACTGAAAGATATTTATAATCAGTAACTGGAGTGCCATGATTCCTCCAAAGTATATGCCACGACACACGACCAAATGAACTAATATAATGGTCATCTTTTGTTGCTTGGAATAGTTTGGAGAAATAGTTTGCTCCAGATTTACCAACACTTGACTTCCACCTTTAACTTTCAAAGGACTGCGAAGATCTTGTGGTCTTTACGAGGCTGTTTGTAAGGATTGTGTATAGCTCAGTGAAGGTTTTTTTGCCAATCCTTCAACCCGAATATGGATGTTGGGAAAAAAACCTAGCATGGACCTGATTTAACAAGACTTAAACATAGAAACTTTCGACCAATTCAGGAGACTTGAAAACACACCAAACAATTAAAAAGTTATTATTATTTATACTATCGGGAATGTACCAAACTTTACTATAGGATAACTCATCATAGCCCATCATAACACAGCAGTCCAATAACCCAGTAAATCCTGTAAATAAATAAATAAATAAATAAATAAATAAATAAATAAATAAATAAATAAATAGTTAATTCCACCAATGGTAGTTATTCTTCATAGGCTACATGTTACATTCTTACATTACATACATGGTAAATATACAGCACACAATAATAATGATAATAATAATGAGATTGGGAGAGGACAGGAGAGTAGCCTATATCGGTAACCTGGTGAAACACTTAAGGGGAGAGTATCCTTTTTGTACATTGGAGTGCCATGATTCCTTCAAAGTATGCCAGGAAACAGGACCAGATTAACAAAAATAATGGTGTCCTGTTGCTGGGAATAGTTTGGAGGAATCACAATCTCCAAAAATGTCACTACTCTACCCTCCCCTTAAGTATTGTTACCTCCTTCATTATTATGTATTAGTACTCTCAATATAACTCTTAAACTAGTGGTCACAATAGAATGGAATTTGTATTATTATTATTATTATTATTATTATTATTATTATTATTATTATTATTATTATTATTATTATTGTTATTATAATCATTATTATTATGACAGAATTTTAGTGTGTTTGTGTATATTCTGAAGTCCGTTACCGAGACCAACACACACACACACACACACACACACACACACACACACACACACACACACACACACACACACACACACACACACACACACACACACACACACACACACACACACACACACACACACACACACACACACACACACACACACACAATCTTCGCGACTTCCGAACTGCCACCCAGCCACACACACACACACACAGAGAAAGAGAGAGAGAGAAAGATGTGAGGTTAAATCCCAAATACTGCAGCTGTCATGGTACCAGGGTGGATATATTTTGACGAGGTTATGTGAATCTTATGGTTGGCGCTTCAAACTCGATTGGCGAGAATAAAATATTTTCCGCCCCTCACTTGAGATTCCCTGGCCTTCAGTTCCGGCACACTAACCTCTCAATGCTATGTTTTTTGTTATTCAAAGGTTACGTTACCGAACACAGAGTTAATAAAAGAGAAGAAGGAAGGATGAGAGAGGAAAAGAGAAGAATGTAAATGAGACGGAACAAGAAAACAAAAAGAGGGAAAGGAGAATAAATAAAAGAGAAAGATGGAAGGATGAGAGGAAAAGAGAGAAGAATGTAAATAAGAGGGAACAAGAAAACAAAATAGGGAAAGGAGAGTAAATAAAAGAGAAGAAAGGAAGGATGAGAGGGGAAAAGAGAA
The DNA here is from genome assembly GCA_034508575.1 of Petrolisthes manimaculis. Lineage (NCBI taxonomy): Eukaryota > Metazoa > Arthropoda > Malacostraca > Decapoda > Porcellanidae > Petrolisthes > Petrolisthes manimaculis. Next base: position 66,034 of record JAWZYT010004156.1, read on the forward strand.
GGAAGGAAGGATGAGAGGGAACAAGAAAACAAAAATAGGGAAAGGAGAGTAAATAAGAGAGAAAAGGAGAGTAAATAAAAGAGAAGGAAGGAAGAATGAGAGAGAGGAAAAGAGAAGAAGGCAAATTAGGGAACAAGAAAACAAGAAAAAGAGTGAAAGTGAGCAAGTGAAAGAGAGAAAAGGAGAGTATATAAAAGAGAAGGAAGGAAGGATGAGAGGGGAAAAGAGAAGGAAGGAAAGATGTGAGGGAACAAGAAAACAAGAAAAAGAGTGAAAGTGAGCAAGTGAAAGAGTGAAAGTGAGCAAGTGAAAGGGATCGTCGAGTTAAAGAGAGTTTATGAAGGACGTAACCTCAGTTGACCTCGCTCAGGCTGACCTTCACATACTACCTACCAAGGTCACTCCCTCTCACACGCAAGGTCAGCCTCACACCACCTTGAGTCGGGGGGGCTGGGGGGGGGAGTTGGGGTGAGGGGGGGGGGGGGGGTTGCTAGTGGTGGTGGGGGGGGGGGGTAGTGGTAGTGGTGGTGGTAGTAGTGGTGATGATTTTTTTTTTTTTTTTTTTTTTTGTTGTTGTGGGGATGGTGACAGTGATGGTGATGATGGTAGTGGTGATGGAAGTGGTGGTGAAATAGTTGTTGTTGTTGATGGTGGTGGTGGTAATGACAGTGGTGATGAAACTATTGCTATTATTGCTGGTAGTGGTGGTGGTAGTGATAGTAGTGGTGGTGATGGTAATATTGTGACATGTGATGGTGATATGAAGGTGACAATTATATATAGTGGTTAGTTGATCAGTGATGTAAAACATTATAATAATTATATTTTCACAGCAACGCGATACTAATGGTTATAAAACACGTATTATTGAATATATTATACGCTCCTTTGTCGACGTTATCAATTTCATCATCCAAAAAAAAACGTACGTACGGAACAATAATAATGATATATGCTACGTAAAATGAGCCATTAATTCACTCTATGAAATTGATAATGAAAATCCGTACTAATAAATTATGTTATTAGTAGAATTTTTAAGCTATTGATTATTGTACTGTGGTGTTGTTACTATATTTGAGGTAAAGTGTGTGTGTGTGTGTGTGTGTGTGTGACTGGGGTCTGGTTGCTAGGGTCAATACTCTCTCTCTCTCTCTCTCTCTCTCTCTCTCTCTCTCTCTCTCTCTCTCTCTCTCTCTCTCTCTCTCTCTCTCCACAGTTGACGTGTATAAAGTTAGATAATGACAGAAGAGGGAGTGGGGAGTGAGAGTAGAGGGAGTGGGGGGGAGAGTAGTAGTAGTAGTAGTAGTAGGGGAGAGGATGAGTACGAATGGAGGGGAAAGAGAGAGAGAGAGAGGGGGGGGGGGAGGGGGGAGGGGACGGAGAAAGTAAAATGAAGTAAGCGAGGAGGGAGGGAGGGAAGGAGAGAGAAAGTAGGATGAAGTAAGGAGAGAGAGAGAGAGAGAGAGAGAGAGAGAGAGAGAGAGAGACATGGAGAGAGAGTACACCTGCGCGCGTCGAAGAGAGACACGAGCGGAGAGGGAGGGAAGGAGGGAGGGAGGGAGAGGAGAGGAAGTACTGTCTGTGAGGGGAAGGGAGAGAGAGGGAGAGAGGGAGGGGGGGAGGGGGAGGGGGAGAGGGAGGGGGGGTTGCTAAGGTGACCGCGCCCTTGACATTGCGTATACGAGTAGAGATGTTCATGAGAGAGGGGAGAGGAGAGAAAGGAGAGAGGGAAGGGGGGAGAGAGGGAAGGGGGCAGAGGGGAGAGAGGGGAGAGGGGGGAAGGGGGGAGAGGGGGCAGAGGGGAGAGAGGGAAGGGAGAGAGGGGGGAAAGAGTATGGTGTAAGGTTGCAGTTACATAGTAGTCGTAGTGCTTCTGTCTGTCTGTCTGTCTGTCTCTCTCTCTCTCTCTCTCTCCACGTATCCAAAGTTTTGAGGTAATTTTCTTCAACTTGGATATCAAAGTACAGTTTCCTGCAGATAAAACATTACATTAACTTTGCACAAAAATTGAAAGGTGGTTAATGGGTACTGTAAAATTCATGTATATGTGTGTGTGTGTGTGTGTGTGTGTGTGTGTGTGTGTGTGTGTCTATCTAGCTAGCTGTTTATCTGACTCTGTCTATCTGTCTAAGTATGTAGATGTATGTGTGTGTGTGTGTGTGTGTACTGTACCTACATTAATTTACAGGACGCTTGGAGAGAGAGAGAGAGAGTGCTAATAAGAAACTCACCTTTACAGAAAGAATGAGAATGAAGCGAGAGAGAGAGAGAGAGGAAGGATTTAAAGAGAGGGAAGGGAGAGGGATGAGAGGGGAAAGAGATGCTCACTGCAATACCACCTTTGAACCCACTCTCTCTCTCTCTCTCTCTCTCTCTCTCTCTCCTTTTCAAAAAGCGTTTGACAAAGTTCCCCATAGGCACCTTCTATATAAATTAATTTCGCATGGCATTACTGGTAAAATTCATTCATGGCTCAAAGACTGGCTCTACGAGAGAAAACAACGCGTCGTAATTAACGGAAAAGCATCAAACTGGCGAAACGTTGTAAGTGGAGTGCCACAGGGTTCAGTGCTAGGCCCTGTTCTTTTTATAATCTATGTAAACGACATCGATGAAGGCCTCACCTGTAAAATATCCAAATTTGCTGATGACACAAAAATAACTAGTAGAGTTACTACTACTGCCAAAAAAGCACTACTACAGTCCGACCTTGATCGCTTAGTTAACTGGTCAAAGAAATGGCAGATGTCATATAACGTAAATAAGTGTAAAGTTTTGCATATTGGTAGCAACAATGATCACACCAACTATTCAATGAACGGTACTGACCTTCGTACAGTTAATGAAGAAAAAGACCTGGGCGTAACAATTAGTAGCAACCTCAAACCAGGCAAACACTGCTCAGAAGCAGTTAAAACCACTAACAAATTAATTGGTTTCATTGGCAGAACCTTCGAGTTCAAATCTGACAAAGTCATCCTGACACTGTTCAACTCCCTCGTACGTCCCCATCTCGAATATTGCGTTCAGTTTTGGTCACCCTACTACAGAAAAGACATTGAAAAGCTGGAGAGAGTCCAAAGGCGAGCTACGAAAATGATTCCACGACTGCGAAACAAGCCATACCAAGAGCGATTAAAGGAGCTCAATCTATTTAGTTTAGAAAAACGTAGACTACGGGGTGACCTAATTGAGGTTTTTAAAATGATTCATGGTTTCGACAATATCAATATAAGCGATTATGTAATTATTGATCGAGAAAAAACCACAAGAAACAATGGGTTCAAAATAATCGGAAAAGACTTTAGATCGGAAGAAGCAAAACACTTTTTCTTCAACAGAATAGTTAATGTATGGAACTCTCTCCCAGCACAAGTAGTCAGTAGCAGTACGATTGATACTTTTAAAATTAAACTCGATAAATACATGACGACTAAACCTAACCTAGCTTATTACCCGCCTCGTTAATTTTTTTTTTTTTTTTTTTTTTTTAGATGTAAATAGTTTAATGTATTCTTTTTCACACTGTACTATAAAATTTCCTGTTCAGTTTTTTTTTCTACTGCTGCACAGGTGTTTTTTCCACCACTTTTTTCAGGCCGGTTTTTACCGGAGGGAGAGGTGGGTGGGGAGGAGCCTTCCACTTTACTATTCTTTTCCTCAGACATGTAGAAACCATAGACGTAGAATAGTTACACAGGCAGCCTTGTGAGGCCCACCAGGGCTGTTGTTGCCTGTACCTCCTTTGTATTGTATTCCTCTCACCTACCCCACTCACAGAACCCCTACCTACCTTCCTCTCAACTACCCCACTCAATCCCCCCCTCCAACACCCAGACAATTCCCACTCCTATATTTATACAACGTCCCCAAACATTCACACCCCCACCCCTTCATTTATCTCTTCCCTCACACACACACACACATACTATTCCCCTCTCCTTTCCTACTCCTTACCTCTCCT
>JAWZYT010004156.1:75000-78139 GCA_034508575.1 Petrolisthes manimaculis
CCAGGAATGAACATAAAACAATACGTAGCCTATACCGTTATGAGTTTACAGTACAGCTAACGGGGATGTATGTAATGTACATATACTAATTTTGTGTTATACATAATTATGTATCTGGTACAGACATCAACAACGAGGAAAGTTTTATATAATGTACTGTGCTGTTTTACCACCTGTCCTCTCTCTCTCTCTCTCTCTCTCTCCCCCACATCTCCCTCTCCTCTCCCCATTCTCCCTCTCTCCCGCTCTCCCTCTCCCCCGCTCTCCCCTCTCCCGCTCTCCCTCCCCATCTCCCGCTCTCCCTCCCCATCTCCCCCTTCTCCCCTCTCCCTCCCCCTACGTTTCTTTATCAATCCCTCTCCCAGTATTTGATTTCTCCTTTGCCCATATACCTGCCCCCTCCCAGCCCCCTCCCTTTTATTTTTTTATTTATTTATTGCCAGCGGTGATATGTAGGTACTATATATTACAAGGATTATGGCACCCTCTTTGGACCCGAGCCGCTCCTTTCAATTCGACAACCGTCCCTCTATACTTTCCTTCAATTTCCTTCGTCGTTTGTTTTCCCTCTACCCCCCCTCCCCCCTTCTCCTCCATCCCTATAAACACTCCATCGCCCCACCCTCTCACTCCCCACTCCTTTTCCTTTCTCCCTCCTACCTCCATACTCTTCTCACCCTCTCTCTCTCCATCTCCCTCCCCTACCACCACACTCCTACCCTCCCTCCCTATCCCACAACCACTCCCTCCGCCCCCCCCTCCCACTCTCTCTCTCTCTCTCCTTACCGTACACACCTTTCCTACAAACCACCTTCCTCTTCACCACCACACCACCCAGCCTCCCTCCCTGCAGCCAGCCAGCCAGCCTCTTCTCTCTCTACGGACCATAGGTAGGTAGGGTAGGTGTGACGTCGTCGCCTCTTCTTTATTCAATACAGAAGAAGAAGCCCCGCCGCCTTCCATGTCAATAACCCCCTATACATAGCCAACCAGCCAGCCACTTATGTAATGACAAAGCTATGAGGGGGGTAATCCATTGTATACTAATACATGAACAATTAACATTATTAACTCTACTGTATCAAGCCTATTTAATTATGCACAAATACTATTAACTCCTACTTGGTATTAACTTACTTTAATCATACACAAACACCACTATCTATTAACTCTTTAATTATACACAAACAACACTGTGAATCTTGACTATTTTTTTAACTTGATTTAATTGTACACAAACAACACTAATTAACCTATATGAACTTAATTATATACATGAATGAGAGGATTTAGGGTTGAGGAATTTACTGTGGTGGTGGTGGAGGTATTATTATTATTATTATTATTATTATTAGTAGTAGTAGTAGTAGTAGTAGTAGTAGTAGTAGTAATAGTAGTAGTAGTAGTAGTAGTAGTAATAGTAGTAGTAGTAGTAGTAGTAGTAATAGTAGTAGTAGTAATAGTAGTAATAGTAGTAGTAGTAGTAGTAGTAGTAGTAGTAATTAGTAGTAGTAGTAGTAGTACTGTAGTAGTAGTAGTAGTAGTAGTAATTAGTACTGTAGTAGTAGTAGTAGTAGTAGTAGTAATTAGTACTGTAGTAGTAGTAGTAGTAGTCGTTAGTACTGTAGGGTAATACTAGTAGTCGTATTTAGTAGTAGTATTAAGTACTATTATTATGAACTCTAAAAATCCACAACAACAGTTAGACTAGACCATTACACAACAGCACACACACCAAAATCATTCTTCCCTAACATTAAACTGGCGAGGATGACACACGTTATCACCGAGTTACACGTAATAACACACCAAACCTTCTGAAACACTCTCATTGTTATAATAGACAGTACACACACACACACACACGTTATGTTATGTTATTCTCTCTTGATATAATAGACAGTACACACACACGTTATGTTATGTTACACTTGATGCTAAGTGCCTGCAATTTCCCTTTATCGTTCATCTCCTGTGTGTGTGTGTGTGTGTGTGTGTGTGTAAAGAATGAGAGAAGAGTGAAAGAGAGAGAGAGATAGAGATAGAGAGAATATCTGCACCTCGGTACTAAAAAAAAAAAAAAAATACTCCCAGAGTAAAAAAAAAAAATTTAGAAAGTTAGTACTGAAAATATACTTACATATTATATACTTACACATAAATATACTTACACATAAATATACGTACACATTATATACTTACACATAAATATACTTACATATAAATATACCACACATTATATACTTACACATAAATACTTACACATAAATATACTTACACATAACTATACTTACACATAAATATATTCCCACACTCCCCAACTTTACCTAATAACTATACCTACACACACACACACACACACGCACATATTCTTCACCCTCCTCTCCTCTCTCCCTCCCTTCCTTTTCCACTCCCCTTCCCTCCCCTCCCCACCACGTGTACCTTCTCCCCTCCCTCCACTTTTCCCATGCCTCCCCTCCTGTCTCACCTCCGCTCATCTCCACATTCCCCCTCCCTCCCTCCCTCTCCCCCTCTCCCACATTCCCCCTTCCCGTCCCTTCCCCTACCCCTTCTGCACGTCTACCCTCTCCCCTCTCCCTCCCCTTCCCCCTCCCCTTCCCCCCTCCCCTCCTCTTCTCTTCATATCTCTTCTCTCTCTCCCTCATTCCCCTTCCCTTCCCCACTCCCTTTCTCTCTCTCTCTCCCAGCTGCCCCCTTCTCTCTTTCTCTCCTCCCCCTTCCCTACCTCCCTCTCTCCCTCCCCCTTCCCTTCTCTTCTTTACACATTTTCCTCTCTCTCTCATTTACACATTTACATTCTCTCTCTCTTTCACCAATCCCCTTTCCCACCAATCCAAACACCGCCCCCCGCCCCCAAGCCCCCACCCCCCGGCAAAGAAAACGGCTGGCTGGGACCTACTGACCCTGAGGACCGACCCTGACCTGGCGGGCTGACTCTACACCGGGGAGGTCAATGACACACACACACACACATAGATACATACATACATACATACATACATAGCTTTCCCACACTCAACTTTAGCTCGGTATACCATAGTTTAAACACACACACATATACATACACATACATACATACACATAATACACACACACACACACATACACACACACATAT
>JAWZYT010004157.1:0-2500 GCA_034508575.1 Petrolisthes manimaculis
ATTCACATTAATTCTTTCTCTCCTCTTTATCTATACTTATTAAATGTTGTGTGTATCCAAAGTATATCACTATCTCTCTCTCTCTCTCGCTCTCTCTCCTCTCTCTCTCTCTCTCTCTCCCAACCCATTTTTTATCTTTTTCTCCTATTCTTTGCTCTCTCTCCCTCTCCATCTCTCTCTCTCTCTCTCTCTCTCTCACTCTCATTGTTTTCATTCACGTTTTCTTACTTTCATTTGTTTTCTTTTGACTCTTTCGTTCCTTTTTCCTTCATTGATTCTCCTCTCCTATTCTTATATTCCATTTCAATTTCCTTCTTCCACTAGTAAGTCTTCATTTTTTTTATTTTTTTTTCCAGTATATTTCCTCACATGTTCTTTCATTCAACATCCCTCTCTCTTTTCTCTCTCTCTCTCTCTCTCTCTCTCTCTCTCTCTCTCTCTCTCTCCCTCTCTCTCTCTCTCTCTGCTCTCTCTCTCTCTCTCTCTCTCTCTCTCTCTCTCTCTCTCTCTCTCTTGCAGCTCCATCACACCACACACACGACACACATATAAACAAACGCAGATATTTCCCAAGGACCAGCAGTTCTGTTGTTGTTTAACTATCCTTGGTAATCCTCCTCTTCCTCTTCCTCCTCTCTTCTTCCTCTCCTCCTCTTCCTCCTCCTCTTCTTCTTCTTCTTTTTTTTCTTACAAATAATCTATATATCTACCCACAAGTCATTTCCCTTTATTATTATTATTATTATTATTATTATTATTATTATTATTATTATTTTCTTCTTCTTCTTCTTCCTTCTGATTCCCGTTGTGCTTCTTCTTCTTCTATTGTTATCATCCCTTTTCCTCCATTCCCCCTCTTTATTTTCCGCTTTACACCCATTGTTCCTTTACCATAATTAATCCCATAGTGCTTTGATCTCTATGTATCCTATTCTCATTTCATTTATTCCTTCCTTCCTTCATTCGTTCATTCATTCCTTCATTCATTCATACATACATTCCTTCTTTCATTAATTCATTCATTCCTTCATTCCTTCCTTCATTTGTTCCTTCCTTCCTTCCTTCATTCATTCGTTCCTTCCTTCCTTCTTTCCTTCCTTCCTTCCTTCTTTCCTTCCTTCTTTCATTCTTTCCTCCTTCCTTCATTCCTTCCTTCATTCTTTTCCCTCTCATTTAATTTTTCTTTTCTTTTATATACATACTATTATCATTATTATCATTATTATTATTACAGTATAAATAATTATATATTTATATTTTGATATTTCCCCCAATTTTCCTTCCTTCCTTCCTTCCTTGGTCTGCATACTATCATAACTTGTCTCAATCCTTTACCCCTTCCCTTCCTTCTTCATTCCTTCCTTCCTGCCTTAATCACTCTTCTTCCTCTAGTCTACGCCCTCCTCCTTTCTCCACCTCTTCACTTCCTTCAACATCCACCTTCTCTCATCATCTATCCTCATCTGTCTATCTTCCCTCCGTACCTTCTTTCCCTATCTATCCATCCATATTCTCTCATCATCTATCCTCACTACCCACTACCCACTACCACCACTATTTCCCACCCACTATCATCACTCATCCACACCCACTACCACCACTTATTTACACCCACTACCACCACTTATTCACACCCACTGCCACCACTTATTCACACCAACTACCACCACTTATTCACACCCACTACCACCACTTATTTACACCCACTACCACCACTTATTTACACCCACTATCATCACTCATCCACACCCACTACCACCTCTTATTCACACCCACTATCACCACTTATTCACACCCACTACCACCACTTATTTACACCCACTACCATCACTTATTCCCACCCACTATCATCACTCATTCACACCCACTACCACCACTTATTTACACCCACTACCACCACTTATTTACACCCACTACCACCACTATTTCCCACCCACTACCACCACTTATTTACACCCACTACCACCACTTATTCTCACCCACTACCACCACTATTTCCCACCCACTACCACCTCTTATTTACACCCACTACCACTACTATTTCCCACCCACTTCCACCACTTATTTACACCCACTACCACCACTTATTTACACCCATTACCACCACTATTTCCCACCCACTATCATCACTCATCCACACCCACTACCACCTCTTATTTACACCCACTACCACCACTTATTTACACCCACTACCACCACTTATTTACACCCCACTACCACCACTTATTTACACCCACTACCATCTCTTATTTACACCCACTACCACCACTTATTCACACCCACTACCATCACTTATTCCCACCTACTACCACCACTTATTCCCACCCACTACCACCACTTTTTCCAACCCACTACCACCTCTTATTTACACCCACTACCACCACTTATTTACACCCACTACCACCACTACTTCCCACCCACTACCACCTCTTATTCCCACCCACTACCATCACTTATTCCCACCCACTATCATCACTTATTTACACCCACTACCACCACT
>JAWZYT010004157.1:12500-25000 GCA_034508575.1 Petrolisthes manimaculis
ACTCATATTCCTACTCCAATGCAAGATCTCTATCAAGTCTACTGCACAACACAACACTCATTATCTATCATTATCTATCATTATCTATCTACTGTACATACATCTCTCCACAAATTATTATACCATCAAGTTGTCACACCCCTGGGAAGCAAAAATATCATCACGTATTAAAATGTATTACTATTATTTCTGTCTGTCCTGTCTTGTTCTATTCCACTCTATGATTATGTCCTGCCTTGCTCTGGATGTGTGTGTGTGTGTGTGTGTGTGTGTGTGTGTGTGTGTGTGTGTGTGTGTGTGTGTGTGTGTGTGTGTGTGTGTGTGTGTGTGTGTGTGTGTGTGTGTGTGTGTTCTCTTGTTATGCTTTGTTAATGGTGTGTGCATTGTTGTTGTTTTTCTGTTCTGTTCCGTGAAAGTGTGTGTGTGTGTGTGTGTGTTCTCTTGCTATGCTTTGTTAATGGTGTGTGTATTGTTGTTGTTTTTCTGTGCTGTACCGTGAAAGTGTGTGTGTGTGTGTGTGTGTGTGTGTGTGTGTGTGTGTGTGTGTGTGTGTGTGTGTGTGTGTGTGTGTGTGTGTGTGTGTGTGTGTGTGTGTGTGTGTGTGTGTGTGTGTGTGTGTGTGTGTGTGTGTGTGTGTGTGTGTGTGTGTGTGTGTGTGTGTGTGTGTGTGTGTGTGTGACCTTTTCTTGTCCTAGTATCCTTATTATGATGTTGTACAGTATTTTCCTGATATCCCGTGCTGAACTATATCACCCATTTTCTCGTTGCTATTGCCTTGTCCACGTAAAGAAAACTGTCTCTATCTTTCCTTCACCTACCAAACACATCATTTATTGTCCCTTTCTGACCTAATTTGAGGCGTTTTTACGGTTTTATTGTTCTTTTTACTGTTTCTTCCCTTCATCTTCCACACACATCATTTACTTTCCTTCGTATATTCTCATCTTCTGACCTAATTTGAGGCGTTCTTACGGTTCTATTGTTCTTTTTACTGTCTCTTCCCTTCATCTTCCACACACATCCTATACTTTCCTTCGTACATTCTCCTCTTGTAACCTATTTTAGAGTTCTACTGTTCTCCAATTTTTCTTTTACTGTCTCTTCCCTTCATCTTCCTATACTTTCCTTCGTACATTCTCCTTTTCTGAGCTATTTTAGTGTTCTACTGGTTCTCCTATTGTTCTTTTATCGTCGTGTGCAGTGGTGTTGTGTTGTGATGTGCAGCAACGAGTACCCACGTCCCAACAACTAACTCCTCTCCCTCCTATCCACGTCCCAACAACTAACTCCTCTCCCTCCTATCCACGTCCCAACAACTAACTCCTCTCCCTCCTATCCACGTCCCAACAACTAACTCCTCTCCCTCCTAGCCACGTCCCAACAACTAACTCCTCTCCCTCCTACCCACGTCCCAACAACTAACTCCTCTCCCTCCTATCCATGTCCCAACAACTAACTCCTCTCCCTCCTATCCACGTCCCAACAACTAACTCCTCTCCCTCCTACCCACGTCCCAACAACTAACTCCTCTCCCTCCTACCCACGTCCCAACAACTAACTCCTCTCCCTCCTATCCACGTCCCAACAACTAACTCCTCTCCCTCCTATCCACGTCCCAACAACTAACTCCTCTCCCTCTTATCCACGTCCCAACAACTAACTCCTCTCCCTCCTATCCACGTCCCAACAACTAACTCCTCTCCCTCCTAGCCACGTCCCAACAACTAACTCCTCTCCCTCCTATCCACGTCCCAACAACTAACTCCTCTCCCTCCTATCCACGTCCCAACAACTAACTCCTCTCCCTCCTATCCACGTCCCAACAACTAACTCCTCTCACTCCTATACACGTCCCAACAACTAACTCCTCTCCCTCCTATCCACGTCCCAACAACTAACTCCTCTCCCTCCTATCCACGTCCCAACAACTAACTCCTCTCCCTCCTATCCACGTCCCAACAACTAACTCCTCTCCCTCCTATCCACGTCCCAACAACTAACTCCTCTCCCTCCTAGCCACGTCCCAACAACTAACTCCTCTCCCTCTTATCCACGTCCCAACAACTAACTCCTCTCCCTCCTATCCACGTCCCAACAACTAACTCCTCTCCCTCCTAGCCACGTCCCAACAACTAACTCCTCTCCCTCTTATCCACGTCCCAACAACTAACTCCTCTCCCTCCTAGCCACGTCCCAACAACTAACTCCTCTCCCTCCCCTCTCCCCCACCCTTCACGTATACGCTGTGAGTAGAGATGTCTTTGTAGTGGTGTTGGTGTTGTCGACTAAGTGGCTATAGTCCTCGTGGCTACAACAGGATCTAGGTACCATGGCACTCCTCTCTCTCTCTCTCTCTCTCTCTCTCTCTCTCTCTCTCTCTCTCTCTCTCTCTTCTCTCTCTCTCTCTCTTGTTGCTTCCCTGCCTGGCACTTCCCTTAACATACATATTACTTGGCACTCTCTTTCCCTCACTAACTGGCACTTCCTTTCACTAATAACTTGGCACTCCCTCCCCCTAACTGGCCAGCACGCACTTCCCTTCACGTATAAGTTACTAATCTATCACTCACGTCCCTATACATGCAAACATTCACTTCCCTCTACACATGACTCGCTATAGTTCTTTCTCCCAGAGCCTCACATTTCCCTCCATCACAGTCTGACACCTTCCTCCTCCCAGACTCAGATTGACTGTCCTCTTCTCTTACTATTTTGGCATCTCCTTTCCCTCCCGTTCATTCCTCTCCCAGACAGATACTCCTTATTCCATTCCCTCATTTCATTCCATCTTGGCCTTCCTCTCCCACACTGGCATTCCTCCTGCTCTCTCTCTATCCCCTCCCACCTCCCTGTTGACACTTTCCTTCTTCTCCCACACTGACATTCCTCCTCTCTTTGTATCCCCTCCCACCTCCCTGTTGACACTTTCCTTCCTCTCCCACACTGACATTCCTCCTCTCTTTGTATCCCCTCCCACCCCCTGTTGACACCTTCCTTCTTATCCCACACTGACATTCCTCCTCTCTTTGTATCCCCTCCCACCTCCCTGTTAACACTTTCCTTCCTCTCCCACACTGACATTCCTCCTCTCTTTGTATCCCCTCCCACCTCCCTATTGACACTTTCCTTCTTCTCCCATGCTGTTCATTTTCCTCTTCTACCAGTTTGGCCCTCCCGTCCCAGCTTGGCACACTGATGGCACTAATGGCAACTGCTCTTATCTGGCACACAACTTGTACAGTGTTGGCTGGTTGGCTGGCTGGCTGGGGGAGGAACGTGGAGCTTCGGGGCATGGCGGAAACTGCACTGTGTCGGTGTGTTTGGAAGCTGCTATTAACCCTTAGGGGAATCATTTACTTTAGACACATTGGTAGACGTTCTAGATAGATCCATTCAAACGTTGACAAGAAACATATCAACTCGGTGTGTTTGGATGCTGCTAGCTAACTATTAAACCCTCAGGAGAATAATTTACTTTAGACATATTGTTAGAAGTTCTAGATCCTGAATATTCAAACCTTGACATGAAACATATCAACTCGGTGTGTTTAGATGCTGCTAGCTAACTATTAAACCCTCAGGAGAATAATTTACTTTAGACACATTGTTACAAGTTCTAGATCCTGAATATTCAAACCTTGACATGAAACATACGATATCAACTCGACAGAATTAAAGTAACATGTTTACTGGAGGAGTTTAAATGTGTAATATATATATACGTCGTATTTGCTGAAGCTATATTGTACATTAAAACCCCAATTTGCTAAAAACAGCTATCAACTATTCACTCCTTTACTGCAACGGGATTTATTAATTTTTTCATTATGACAAACTCCAGACAATGTTAATTTTATATATCAGAAAAAAAATACAACACACAGTAATGGATAACAGTAATGTCTTTGTTAAATATTTACAAGAGAGTATATTTTTGGTACATTGGAGTGCATTGATTCCTCCAAAGTATGCCAGGAAACAGACCCAGATGAAGAAAAATAATGGTATCCTGTTGCCTGGAGTAGTTTGGAGGAATCATAATCTCCAAAAATTGCCAAAAAAGTTGTCACCTTCTCAAAATACCCTTTATTTTTTTCTTGCCATATTCAACTTTGAGTAACTGTGGAAATACACTTCATAATATATGCATGTATTTATATATTCATGTACGTATATATGTATGTATGTAGCCTATGTATATATGTATGTATGTATGTATGTATATATGTATGTATGTATGTATGTATGTATGTATGAATGAATGAATGAATGAATGAATGTATGTATGTAGCCTATGTATGTATGTATGTATGTATGTATGTATGTATGTATATATATATATATGTATGTATGTGTGTATGAATGAATGAATGAATGAATGTATGTATGTATGTATATATGTATATATGTATGTATGTATGTATGTATGTATGTATGTATGTGGGTGGGTGTGTTCTAATGACGACCTGAGAGCAAACACATGAATATTCAATACGAAAACATACACTAAGTACCTTTGTCATATTGTTTACACCAAAAAGCGATTGAGGGCGGAAAGATGGAAGGGGGAGGGAGACTGTGGGTGTGGGTGTGTGTGTAGGTGGAAGGACTTGTGATTGGGGGGGAGATGGGGGAGGAGAGGGAGACTGTGTGTGTGTGTGTGTAGGTGGAAGGGCTAGGGATGGGGATGGGATGGGGGAGGAGAGGGAGACTGTGTGTGTGTGTGTGTGTGTGTGTGTGTGTGTGTGTGTGTGTGTGTGTGTGTGTGTGTGTGTGTGTGTGTGTGTGTGTGTGTGTGTGTGTGTGTGTGTGTGTGTGTGTGTGTGTGTGTGTGTGTGACGAGGAAAGAAGGATAGATCGAGAGGAAGGAGATTAAATGTGGAGGAATAAAAATGAGGAAGAGAGGGAAACGTAATAAAAAAAAAATAAAAAAGAAGGGAAGGAGGGGGAAGGGAAATATAATAATTACGGGAAGGAAGGAATGATTAGAGAGAGAGATGGAAAGGTATGGGAGGAGTGGGTGGAGAGACAGAGAAGTTGGGTAATGGGATGAGAGAGATAGGGAGGGGACGAAGAGATAGGAAAGGAAGGAATAGTCAGAAGGGGAGGAGAAAGATTGTGAGGAAGAGGAGAAGGGGAGAGAAAGGTCAGGAGGAGAAGAAGGGAGAAAGGGAGAGAAGGCAGAGGGAAAATAGGAAGGGAGAGTAAAGTAGAAGAGGGAGGAACAGAAAGATCAGTAGGAGGAAAAGAGAGAGAAAGGGAGAGATGGCAGAGGAAAAATAGGGAGGGAGAGTAGTGTATAGAAGGGAGAGTAGAGTATAGAAGGGAGAGTAGAGTATAGGAAGGAGTAGAGTATAGAAGGGAGAGTATAGTATAGAAGAGGGAGTGAGAATCAAGTAGTGAAGGTGGATGGATATAGTCACTTGCAGGGACGAGAGAGACAGACGTCCATAACCGATAATAATTATAATGACGAGTTCCATTGTTATCGTCTTCCCCAGCACTGCCTTGATGGAGCTCTCTGATGCAAACCTTCTTCTGATATCATTATAATAATTGATGTGTTTAAATGCTATATTAATGTTATTGCAAGTTTCTATGCCTATCTGTTCTATCTCTAACACAACATATAAATGAGGTACTTATTCCCAGAGTAAGCATATGTTGTAATGATGTTGTTGTAAGTTCCTATATAGTCTTTCTCTCTAACACAATGTATAAACGAGGCCCTTACACCCATACAGATAAATATACGAGTTATTGTTAAACATGTATGTGTTATTAAACTTATTATCCACATTAGCTAAATAATAACGTTTGGAGTTTTCAATTAATTCATGTGGGTTCGATCACATTTCTTAAAGTCTGAAAACCAACTGTACCCATGATCTCTCTCTCTCTCTCTCTCTCTCTCTCTCTCTTTCTCTCTCTCTCTCTCTCTCTCTCTCTCTCTCTCTCTCTCTCTCTCTCTCTCTCTCTCTCTCTCTCTTTCTCTTTGTGTTACAGCCCAGGGTGTGATAAAGGTAACAAGAAAGTAGATAATATACGTGTGTGTCAGGGTTTTACTCTCATATATATACACACAAACAATACATTCCAACGACCCACATGCATACAAACAAAATATGCTATTGTTAACTTTCACACACACACACACACACACACACACACACACACACATTCTCCTGTCACCTATCATAAGTACCCACAAACACACATAAACACAAGTCCACACACACACACACACACACACACTAACATGCACCTGTCACCTATCATAAGTACCCACAAACACACACAAACACACAAGTCCACACACACACACACACACACACACACACACACACACACACTAACATGCGCCTGTCACCTATCATAAGTACCCACAAACACACATAAACACAAGTCCACACACACACACACACACACACACACACTAACATGCGCCTGTCAATTATCATAAGTACCCACAAACACACATAAACACAAGTCCACACACACACACACACACACACACACACACTAACATGCGTCTATCACCTATCATAAGTACCCACAAACACACAAGGCCACACACACACACACACACACACACACACTAACATGCACCTATCACCTATCATAAGTACCCACAAACACACATAAACACAAGTCCACACACACACACACACACACTAACATGCACCTATCACCTATCATAAGTACCCACAAACACACACAAACACAAGTCCACACACACACACACACACACACACACTAACATGCACCTATCACCTATCATAAGTACCCACAAACACACAAGTCCACACACACACACACACAGAGAGAGAGTCGAAAATGGTATATGAAATGGTATGGAAGGGGGGGAGAACGCAACACCAACTTCTTGTCAGGTACCTCATCATCTACCTCACCTGATTGACTGACTGACTGACTGAAGCTGACAATGGTGTTGATTGATATGAGGGAAGGGAAGGTAACACACACACCACCAATGACTACATCCACCAGCCACACTCTCTTGGTCACTCAACTTGGGTTCTATATTTATTGTTATGTTTTATTTTGTTTTGGTCAGTGTACACGTCTCTGGAGTCTGTTATCTTCTAGTTTTGATTATTTTTCACGGCACTTGCTTGTACTTAATAAATATTATAATTATATACCTTTATTTATTCATTTCTCTATACCATATTTTGATATTTGATTAATAAAGTACAGACGTTAAATCTAGACGATGGTTTGTACTTAATAATCCTATATGTTAAAATATTTTACTCGATAATTAATTCCACAAAATATTGCTACGATTTCTTTCACGATGAGGCTTCAAAAATTTCTCTGGGGTAAAATCACAAGACATAATAATTCACCAAATCTGCTTCGACGAGTGCCTCACCTGACGGAATATCAAAGGGAGAATTGGAAGGTGTATGATTCCTATATATAAACTGGGCCACGAAACAAATCCCCTATTATAGTCTGTTCAAAATTTGTGTTCCACTATAGCCTCTATCTATCTAGCTATTTCTATCTGTCTATCTATCGCTATTTCTATCTATCTAACTATCTCTATTTATCTATCTATCTAACTATCTCTATTTATATATCTATTTATCTAACTATCGCTCTATCTATCTATCTATCTATTTCTATCTATCTAAGCATAATAGACCAAAAGGAATGAGTAGCCTTCCAATATTTACAAACAAAATAATCTCCCCTTACCAACTCCAGGAAAGATAAGCGTTAAGGGGGTGTGGGAGTAGGGGACAGGCTTGGGGGGGGACTGGGGGGGCCTGGGGGGGGTGAGGGAATAGGGGAACAGGCTTGGAGTGAGTAGAAAGCCTGTCCCCCCTATGCCCACACCCCCTTAACCCCCTAAACTTAATTGTGCATTGTGGTATTTCAAACTTTTCCAAATGTAATCACTCACCCACGACTACTTGATAACTTCACTGTGTGTCATCTGGTCTGTGAAAAGGTCATCTGAGGTTGTGTATTTACAGTTACTCTCCAGCATTTTTAAGGGGAGGGTATAGTTTTGACATTTTTGGAGATTATGATTCCTCCAAACTATTCCAGGCAACAGGTTACCATTATTTTTCTTCATCTGGGTCTGTTTCCTGGCATACTTTGGAAGAATCAAAAGTATACTCTCCCCTTAATATCAACCTGAAAAGTGCTCTGTTATGGACCCTGTGATCGCGTATGAGAATTGGAGACTTTTTTCTTTTCTTTTTTATTCCTCTTGACTATGCCACGAAACACATTTTTCCTTCCATATAGGTGTGTGTGTTTCGTGACAATATTTGAAGGATTCATTCAATCAATCATAAAATATTTGTAATACAGAAATCCCACGAAACAGCTTTTTTTTTTTTTTTTTTGACCTTTGTGTGAAGAAATCAGACGCCTCCAAATCTCTCTAAAAAAATCCTCTTAGCTGGGAATAATACCGTCGGAGTCAGGATACAGAAATGGAATAGTTACATCAAGATAGTACAGTGACAAGTGACAGTGAATAACCAAAGGACACTGACAACGGTGAGTAACTTTGGTAGGTAAAGTATAATATTATTTGTTGTCAGCTAAAGTTCCGTCCTTCCCTCTGCCCTTCCTCATCTCACTGAACTTTAAAATGTGTAAAGTTGAGGGAGGGAAAGTTATACTGTATGTAACTCTGTATTGACACATAATATACAACAAAGTGAAGATACATATATATACTATACACCAAAGCCAAGATATATAGGCTACGGTATATCTCTTGGCCTTGCTGTACACTATCATAAGCGTCTGTGATGTATAGGTGGTGAACTGAAAGCATATTAAATTTTATCATTCCTCAAAACTGTGCCAAAATACAAACGACATAATATTGTAGGTTACTCAGACAACGTGTTTTACGATACAAAAAGATACATATAATAAGAGAAGAGAAACAGACTGTACAAAAAGATACACATAAAAAGAGAAGATAAGCAGACTGTACAAAAAGATACACATAATAAGAAAAGATAAGCAGACTGTACAAAAAGATACACATAATAAGAGAAAAGAAGCAGACTGTACAAAAAGATACACATAAAAAGATAAGAGAAGTAGACTGTACAAAAAGATACACATAATAAGAGAAGAGAAGTAGACTGTACAAAAAGATACACATAATAAGAGAAGAGAAGTAGACTGTACCATCATAGTGACAAATAAATGCCACCGAGTACATCACCCAAGTGTAAATCAGCTTTTAAGGTGGTAATTCACTTTTTGTTACATTGGAGTGCCTTGATTCCTCCAAAGTATGCCAGGAAACAGGACCAGATAAACAAAAATAATGGTGTTCTGTTGCTTGGAATAGTTTGAAGGAAACAGTTGCTCCAGATTTGCCAACACAGTACTTCCCCCTTAATTATTATATTCACGATACTCTTTCATTCTTACACACCTTTTGTTTCTGTTCCCAGGGTGTTAGTATTCTATTATAATCTCCCCTTATGGTGAACTAAAAACATAAAAACTAGATTCCATATTGGTCAAGTTACTCTATAGTACAAGACAACGAAATTTTGATGTTAACAAAACTGACGAACATTACGAACACTCTTCTGGAAATGACAATAAATTCAAGGTAAGTACTACACCTGGGGAATACAAAGTCAAGAGTCCATCATCAGTATCACCATCACCACCATCATCACTACCACTACAACAGTCATCACCACTATCACCAGTACCTTTATCATCACCACTACCTCCTCCTCCTCTTCCACAACCACTACCATTATCACCACCACCACCAACACCAACACCACCACTACTACCACCACCATCATCACCACCACCACCACTACCATCACCACTACCACCAACACCACCATTACCACCATCACCACCACCACACACGTTACCACAGCTTATCTCGCAGTGTAATTGTTCATCGCTTCATTACAATTAAGGCGTCTTCTCATTAAGCTGACACAATTGCCATGAGAGTACGAGAGAAAAAAAAGGGAGAGAAAGAACAAGAAAATAATCTGGGGCTGTTCATTAAAATTTTAGTGCCTTGCTTTTCACGTTTTTTTTTTTTTTTCAGCAACATCATAAATCGTCTCTCGTTAGTCCAATCATACGGTTTTTTATAAGATACACATGCAAGCTGTTGTGTATCATGATGTATTAATTTATCCAAACTCTATAATTATTATGTCAGGAAAGAGACTATAATATTTATATACCCTGTTCAAAACTTTTGTTCCTTTTGGCCTCTTATGCTTAGATAGATAGAAATAGATAGATAGATAGATAGAGCGATAGTTAGATAGATAGATATATAAATAGAGATAGTTAGATAGATAGAAATAGCTAGATAGAAATAACGATAGATAGAAATAGCTAGATAGAAATAACGATAGATAGACAGATAGAAATACCTAGATAGATAGAGGCTATAG
Source organism: Petrolisthes manimaculis (assembly GCA_034508575.1). NCBI lineage: Eukaryota > Metazoa > Arthropoda > Malacostraca > Decapoda > Porcellanidae > Petrolisthes > Petrolisthes manimaculis. Next base: position 22,955 of record JAWZYT010004157.1, read on the forward strand.
TGGAACACAAATTTTGAACAGACTATATGAGTAGGTATATGGGGATCTGTTTTGTTGTATTGTGTTGTGTTGTGTTGTGTTGTGTTGTATGGAGGAATCAGAAGCAGACTCTGATTTCACACATACGACTCTCTGAAGATACAGTACAAAGTAGAGATGAAAATATATTGTTCACACACATCTAAACAAGTACATAATATATACATTATGCAGCGCGCAACTTCAGATTCAAAGCTACAAGAAATGTTAGAAGAATATATAAACATGACAACAGTAACGTGCAGTAAAAATCAAGATCAAGTAACTCTAACTTCTTCTAATATTATACGGTACCGAAAAATAAAAAAAATAATCATCATCCAGCATCATCGAGTGTGATAGAAAACAACACACTAAAAAAATAAGCGAGAGAAAAATAATGTGCCCAGTAAAACCCAATTCTTTTATATAACCCATCCAGAGTTGGCGAGGCAGTGAGAGAAAAAGGTCTGGCGAGGCGAAGGTGACACAAGGGGGAGAGCGATATCGGAGAGAGCACATTTAAAAAGAGCATCCAGAGCACAAAACTCTGATGAGAAATGCAAGGGTGAGCCGGGAGAACACGAGGGACCACATCAAACATACACCTGCACCTGACCCTCGCCTCGACACGGTCCTAGGGGGGTTGGGTGGGGTCAAGTTGGGTTGGGTTGGGTTGGGTTGGGTTGGGTTGGGTTGGGTACGCTTGGGTTGGGTTGGGTTGGGTCCAGTTGGGTTGGGTCCGCTTGGGTTGGATTGGGCTGGGTCCGGTTTCGTTAGGTTGGGTTGGGTTGGGGGACGTTTTAATTTTCTCTCTCCTTCCTTACTTCCTTCTTTCGTTCTCTTTGTATATGTAATTCTCTTTCTCTATCTCTCAGTTCCTAGTGGGTCAAGTTGGGTTGGGTTGGGATGGATTGGGTAAGGTCCGGTTAGGTTGGGTTGGGTTGAGAGACGTTTTCTCTTTGGTTCTCCTTCTTTTATTCCTTCTATCGTTCACTTTATATATGTAATTCTCTATCTTTTATTTTCTGTTTGTGTTCGTATTTGAGTGGGAATGTGTTGATTGTTTATTTGGTGTCTGCGTGTGTATACGTGTGAGTGTGTGTATTTGTGTGTGCGAGAGAGAGAGAGAGAGAGAGAGAAAGAAAGAGTGTGTGTGTGTGTGTGTGTAATTCTCTATACAATCAATACATACAATAGCTGCAGCTAATATAATAACACTGACATCATATAAATCCAAATATTATGTACAACTACTCAAATATAAATCAACTCCTGTAAATCTGAGTTCTCAGTCCAGTGGCATCCAGTGAGTAAATATCCTCCTTGATGTACGACGATAATCAGTGTCAAACATTAAATACATTATACGCAATTAACTGCATCACTTTTCAGATGGACTGGCATTAAGACGGTCTCGTTATCCCATTCTTCCACGTGCTACATTCACTATACATATATTTCTGCCTCTCTTGACTGTACCAGGTAATTTGTTTCTTGTCACAGCTTGGTTAGATTAATAGCGTTCAATATGTCGAGAAATTCAATATCTCCTGTAACAACAATTACTGATAATAATATGGGGTACAAAAGTTAATCATATATATAGATTCAATAGCGTTCAATATGTCGAGAAATTCAATATCTCCTGTAACAATAATTACTGATAATAATATGGGGTACAAAAGTTAATCAAATATATAGATTCAATACTGTAAGGTGCATACGTGTATTAAATTTCCTTGCTTTATGTCCATGAATCTCTATAACTGTAAATACGACTGACCCGATACTATGAATATTTATGAGACATCTGAGTACGACCACCATCACCAGGCAAGCACCATCAACACCATAACTCGCCACAGCACTACCAAAACAGTTCACCAACACATCCCACAACACCACCAGTACCACAACAAAACACCACACAACATGGCCACAACTGTACACCACCACCACCACTAACCCCACACCACCACACCACACAACATGGCCACAACTGTACACCACCACTACCACCACCAC
>JAWZYT010004157.1:27500-33034 GCA_034508575.1 Petrolisthes manimaculis
ATTATAGAAAACTGAAAGACAAATTTTTTATATACCAGTACCCCGGAAACTAAAAGAATGAGTTAAAAAAAAAAAGTGGGTGGAGGGAGTCGTCAGAAAACATTCATGTCGACATTAAAAACACAAACACCAAAGAATTTCGAGTGTGAAAAAGAAATCTCCTTCAGCAGGTAAAGTGTCGTCGGTTTAATTCATACATAAACCAGGCACAGGACGAGGCACAGTTTTTTCCTCCTACAATAAAACCACAAGCCTGGAAATCCACAATATACCATAAAAGGTCCAGGTGAAAAATCCTGGAGTGGTGGGTAGATTCAACTAACAGATAGATAGATGGTGATAGATAGATAGATGGTGATAGATAGATAGATAAATAGATGGTGATAGATAGATAGATAGATAGATAGATAGATAGAGTTAGAGAGTAATATAGAGTGAGATAAATTCATGGATATACACATAAATAGAAAGATAGACAGATAGATAGATATATAGAAAGAAAGAGTGAAATGAATATATATATATATATATATATATATATATATATATATATATATATTGAGAGAAAGAGAGAGAGAGAGAGAGAGAGAGAGAGAGAGATGTATACAGATAGAGAGAGACAGAGCCAGTGAGTAAACAAAGTAAATAAACAGATATAGACAGTGAGGTGGATGGATAGAACGATAGAGTGTGAGTGGAAAAGACAACTTTTTATTCTCTTTCCAGGCTCTACGGTAAAGCAGTTTAAATGGGATTAAGACAAGGACTGACACACGTTTTAAAATTGTGTGAGTGCTTCCATTTGTACAGTTACTTTCCACCTATACTAATACATTATCGTCAGGTATATATTGTGGTTACAGTCTCTCTCTCTCTCTCTCTCTCTCTCTCTCTCTCTCTCTCTCTCTCTCTATCTCTCTCTCTCTCTCTCTCTCTTTACAGTCATACACAAAAATAATAATACTGGAACACCATCGAATGAAACTGGAATAATGATGTGAGAAACTATTGCTGATATAGTTTAGTTATAATATGTTATACTATATGTTTACATTATTCACTAAAATGTCACACCTTCACTCACTCGATACATGGATGTTGTTTGTGGTAACTGTAAATTAAGTTTTGTTTATATACCGTAATAATAATAATAAATGTATATAGTGATATTGGAGGTGGTGGAGGAGAACCTATCTATACATAGTTATTGTTTTTATTGTTGTTATAATATTGAGAAGGAAGTAAAAAGGCAATAAATATAGTTTGACTCGTTTTCTTTTGTGATTATAAATTTGTGCTGTATATATATTTTTTCTTACAACAAGTACACATTATTTACCCCATAGACACACACACATAAAAAAACACACACACATTCATACCATACACATATTTGCTCTTCCTTTCTGTCTTTGTACACACACTCACACACACACACACACACTTTCTGTCTCTCCCAGTCAGTCTTACACACACACACACACACACACACACACACACACACACACACACACACGCACACACACTTTCTCTCTCTCCCAGTCAGTCTTACACACACGCACACACACACTTTCTCTCTCTCCCAGTCAGTCTTACACACACACACACACACACACACACACACACACACACACACACATACACTTTCTCTCTCTCCCAGTCAGTCTTACACACACACACACACACACACACACACACACACACACACACACACACACTTTCTCTCTCTCCCAGTCAGTCTTAAAACACACACACTCTCTCCCCCCCCTCTCTCTCTTTCTCTCTCTCTCTCTCTCTCTCTCTCAGTGGGGCAGAAGTTGAGGAGAAGTCAGACAAGCATCACAAGGGTTGGTATGGCAGGCGGGAGGAGAACCACACCAATAAGTCATAGGCAACAAAAGGAACCGCTCTGGAGGTGAGGAGGGAGAGGGAGGGAGAGGAGGGAGGGAGAGGTAAGGAGGATGGAGCAGAGAGAGAGAGAGAGAGAGTGTGGGGAAAGAGAGGTGAGGACGGAGGGAGGAAGAGAGAGTGGGAAAGGGAAAGAAAGGTAAGGAGGATGGAGCACAGAGAGTGAAAAATAAAAATGGTATTACAGAATCACACATAATAACAATGAGTAAAAGAGGAGGAGGAGGAGGAGGAGGAGGAGGAGGAGGAGGAGGAGGAGGAGGAGGAGGAGGAGGAGGAGGAGGAGGAGGAAGAGGGTGGTGGTGGTTGAGGATGGAAGAGAATGAGAAGGAGGAGGGAAACAGGAAGAAAGAGAAGGAGGAGGAAGAGGGTGATGGTTGAGGATGGAAGAGAATGAGAAGGAGAAGGGAAAAAGGAAGAAAGAGAAGGAGGAGGAAGAGGGTGATGGTTGAGGATGGAAGAGGATGAGAAGGAGGAGGGAAAAAGGAAGAAAGAGAAGGAGGAGGAAGAGGGTGATGGTTGAGGATGGAAGAGAATGAGAAGGAGAAGGGAAAAAGGAAGAAAGAGAAGGAGGAGGAAGAGGGTGATGGTTGAGGATGGAAGAGGATGAGAAGGAGGAGGGAAAAAGGAAGAAAGAGAAGGAGGAGGAAGAGGGTGGTGGTGGTTGAGGGAGGAGGGAAAAAGGAAGAAAGAGAAGGAGGAGGAAGAGGGTGGTGGTGGTGGTTGTGGTGTGGAGGAGGGAAGGAAATGGAGGGATTGATAAAAAAAAAAATCTAAATCTGTAAGCATAAATTCGTGCCGACAATGCGAGCTGAGAGTCTAAGTGATAAGGTAACAAAAGCTAAGCTGCCTCCGGACAATAGGTAACAATGCCCACTGTTCAGGGAGAGACGTTATTAATTAGGGATGTTATCTTATGAGGGTGATTTGTTGGTGGTGAGAAGGAGGCTCTGCTGCTGCTGATGGTGATGGTGGTGGTGGTGATGGTGATGGTGGTGGTGGTGGTGATGGTAGTGGTGGTGGTGGTGGTGGTGATGGAGGAAGATTGGGAAAGGGTTGTGGTGGAGAAGTATTGGGAGGTGGTGGATGGGATGATAGGTTGGTGGTGGAGGAAGATTGTGAAAGGGTTGTGGTGGTGGTGGTGGTGGAAGATTGTGAAAGGGTTGTGGTGGAGAAGTATTGGGAGGTGGTGGATGGGATGATGGGTTGGTGGTGGAGGAAGACTGGGAAAGGGTGGTGGTGGGTAGAGGAGGATTGGGAGGTGGAGAAGGAAGGAAAAGGAGGAGGAAATTTGGAAGATGGTAGAGGAGGTTGTGGAAATCAAAAAAGAGGAATAAAAATGAGATAGCTGATGAATACAAAGGAATACAATGATGAACAGTTAATTAATAGCAACATATATTGGTAAGTACTTGAGAGGAGGTTTGGTACTTGAGAGAGAGAGGTGAAGGGGGGAAAGTACAGCCAAGATGAAGGCTCCACCATTGAAGAGAGTGTAGAGTATATGCGTAGAATGAAAGTGAGACAGAGAGTGTGTAAAGTAAAGTGGAGCTGGAACAGTTAGGGGGCCTTCCAATCTCTGAGGATAATCTGGCTCCTGTTAGGTGGTGAAGGGAGAGAATGTGTGTACTGTATGTGTGTGTGTGTGTGTAAAAGAGAGAGAGAGAGAGAGAGAGAGAGAGAGGAGAGAGAGAGAGAGAGAGAGAGAGAGAGAGAGAGAGAGAGAGAGAGAGACACACACACAAATCCCCAGTCTGAAAGTTTGAGAGCAACAACCTCACTCTACAACTCCCCCAAATCCCCCCCTCCCCTCCCCCCTGTGACTACCCCCCGTCCCCTCCCCCCCCTCCCCAAAGTTACAATAGAGACACAACAACAACAACAACAACAACAACACCCAACAACAACATCATCAGCTACATCGCAATTCCTACAACAACAACAACACGTATGTATGTATGTATGTATTGTACAGTTCCCTCTAAAAATTTCGAGACACTATCTGCTAGACTGTAACAGGTATATAGTGTCTCGAAATTATTGGAGGCAACTGTACATCTTCAAAAGTTGCTGAAAAAAAAAAAAAAACACGTTCATTTGCTGGACAACATTACAACCTCGTATTGTTTTCCATTAAAGGCGACTTGAAGCACAAATTAATTATCGTCTTCGTTTACACAAAGTATTAACCACCTACAACTTTTCTGGGAGGACAATGAAATAACATCATCAGCTACAATATATTTCTGAGAGGGAAGCAGTTGTAAATACACCGTCTATAATTTCAACTAAGTACAAAATATAACAATACATGAATAAAAGTATTGTCTACAAACGTAACATTAAACCTACAGCTTTCCGAAAGGGTGTATGTAGTATTCAAAATATGTTCAGAATTTACCATGCACAATTTCAGGCACCAGTTTTTACAATACAGTATCAAAGCCGTACAAGGCGGGTTATGGCCAGGTGGGTTTAAGATATCCAAGGGTGAGTGAGGGAGTTGTTCAAATTTACACTTATTCCAGTTGAAGTTAAGGGACCCTGTTTTGTAGTCAGAAAATTGGAGGTAAATGAGTCCTTCAAATATTGCCACGAAACACCACCTATATAGAAGGAGCTTGTTTCGTGGCATAGTTAGAAGGAAACAGAAGCCTCCAATTATCATACACGATCACAGGGTCCTTAAGAGATTGTAAACTTTTCCATAGATATCTCCAGTAACCAAAGATAACAAATGGCTGATCCTTACTGCCTTTATATAGTACAGTACTGTAATACGAGACTCTAATAACGTTATATCTTAAATCTACATTAAAGTAACATAAGACAAAATTGGTAAAGTATATATCACGGTTCAGAACGGTATTCATTTATGATTGGTTCGATACCCAGCGATTGGTAGTGAATTTCTGTCTACAACTATACAAGCCAACATCTGGACGTCCTAGCCTCTCTCAAGCCTTCAATACTATTTTCCCTTCACCACCTCTACAAAGCCAGAATGATTTCCGACTTCCCTCAATATACACAACAGTCATTTCAAACACCGATAAAGATATTAATGGATGTAAAAGTGCATATGTGGCATAGTTAGTGTCTGACTCTCCATCCCCACAAGCCGTCTGAATCCCTTCACCTATAATCCTTACTAAAGCCGGCATCACATTGTTGCTTTTCCATTCTCTCTATTGCAAACGATTTTACTCTTTCACTAGGGGATGCTATAGAGTCTAGACTGATACATAAACAAACAAAATGAAATACAGGTAGATAGACTGTAAGGCAGAGGAATAAAATGAATTTAATAGGGTAAAAGAGGCAGATACATACAGAGATGCTAAAAAAAATATTCAAAACTATTGGTTGTGATCAATTGATAAGACAGATGGAGTAAGGTTATAATTATATGATTGACAATATCGTAGTGTATCTCCTCTTTTCTTCCCCATCCCCTTCTTCTCCCTATCTTATAAACCACACCCTCTCTCGAACTACCTTTCCCTCTATCTCCTACCTTTAAACTTCAAAATCGTCCCGTCTTTATATATCCTGACCTTTCTCCATCATTCTTCCCAACCCCATCACTAAGTTACATGTATGTACTCCTTCTCTCCTCCCTGTAC
>JAWZYT010004158.1:0-116615 GCA_034508575.1 Petrolisthes manimaculis
ATTTTCAGTCCCATGATATACTCTTGAATATTTGCACTATTCAATATGTCACACACTAACATTTCAGTCCTGTAACGTAACATAACATTGAGGGTGGCAGATGGAGGCGAATCAGTGACGGTAATAGCAAGAGGAGGGAAGTGTGTTGAGGAGGAGGAGGAGGAGTGAGGCTGTCAGAGTGGATGATGGCACTCACTATGGTGGCACTCACTGGCAACGTGTGGCTGAGTGGAGTGCCAGGCTGGGCTCTTGATTGGCACCGACAGTTAAATGTCCGCAGTGCCACTACCTACTCACGTTGGCTGCCTGGGAAAGGAGTATTAGCTGATGGTATTGGTGGTGGTGGTGGTGGAGAGTGCATGAGTGAGTGAGGGTGGAGAGGATAAATGTGTTGGGTGGTGAGTGGGAAGAAGGAATAAAGTTTGTGTGTGTGTGTGATGTGTGGGGTGTAGTGTGGGGATGGTGGAGGGTTGTGGGTGAAATGGGGGGTTAAGGGTGGAGATGGTGGAGGTGTAGGTGGAGTGTGGGGTTGAGAAGGTGTAGGTGGAGTGTGGGGTTGAGAGGAGTAGGAGTGCTAAAGGTGTGGGTGGAGTGTGAGGTTGAGAGTGATAGTGATGGAGGTGTGGATGAAGTGTGGGTAGAGTATGGTGACGAGTAGTGTGTGGGTGGAGTGAGTGGGACATGGATTCCGTGATGAAATGTGGTTGGCGTGGAGGGAAGAATGGGGGTCGATGTGTGTTGGCGGAATGGAAGTTGGTGTGTATGTGTGGAACGTAATGTGGTGGAAGGTGCGATGATGGACCAACCACTCTATCATTACCACAAGAAATAAATTATATATATATATATATATATATATATATATATATATATATATATATATATATATATATATATATATATAATATAGTCTTACAGTCTCCTATTTTAAAAGGGAGCCTCTACCCTGCTAATCCTTTCCTCTACCTTGCGTACTGTATATTTGATTAAATAGTGGCGTGGGGAGAAGAGCAGAGGGAGGGAGGAAGTCGAAATGAAGATTGTAAGGTAGTGTGAGGGGGGGGGAGGGGGAGGGGGCTGGGATGATAACAGCGTGAGTATGCGGTGGAGGGTAAGGGGCCGAAATGATTACAGTGATGTGGGTAGGGAGTGTATGTGTGTGTGTGTGTGTGTGTGTGTGTGTGTGTGTGTGTGTGTGTGTGTGTGTGTGTGTGTGTGTGTGTGTGTGTGTGTAATATGAATGAGGTGTAATTGTAGAGCAATGTAATATTACTCTTTTATGATATGGATGTAGGGTGTATTATAAAAGGGAAATACATATGAGTGAGGGAGGTCCTTCTATTTCACCGTGATGAAATGTCGAGTCCGAGGTAAAGGGGTTCATTCTCTCAACTACATTTTCATAAGGAATATTATTTGAATTAGGGTCGTACAGATAAGAAAGATAATGAAAGAAGGGCTGTTTATCCAGTAATGAATAATTTAAACAAAACCTAGGGAAAGCTTTGAAGTAAAAAATCTTGTTGAAGTTATATCAGAAAAAAATAAAATATAAACATGGGTTGATAGTTATGGAGATTAAAATGGTGACCTTACTTCTGAATGGACTGAACCAAGTATAATATATTTTTTTTTTTTTGAGGAAAGGCAGTCACGAAGAGGCTGAATAACATGTTCGGGTACAAGTAAGTATCACGTGGATGTACCCAGCAGGAAGTAGTGTGTAAAGAACGCCGAAAGCAGGTGATGGATAAAGAGCAGGAGGAGGAGGAGGAGGAGGAGGAGGAGGAGGAGGAGGAGGAGGAGGAGGAGGAGGAGGAGGAGGAGGAGGAGGAGGAGGAGGAGAAGAAGAAGGAGAAGGAGGAGGAGGAAGAGACGAGAGGTTGTTGTGCAATGTTAGCATGATAAACAGAACGCCCATCACCCTCGCCTACAAACGGCCCCCCATCCAGGCAGGAACACATGTCGGCGAAATATTGATGCATGTGTCAGGCGCAGGTGTGATAGTGATGGTGGTAAGACAGGTGTTGTGTTGTGCTGTGTTTGTGTGGATTGTGATAAAAGTGCGAGGTGAAATAGTGTAGGTGTGTGTGGTGAGTTGGGGTAGTGTTAGTGGTGATAGTGGTGATGGTGGTGATGGTTGTGTTGGTGGGAGTGTTGATGGTGGTGTTGTGTTGTGTTGTGTGGATTGTGATGAAAGTGCGAGGTGAAACAGTGTAGGTGTGTGGGTGAGTTGTGATGGTGTTAGTAATGGTGGTGGTGGTGGTGGTAGTGTTGATGGTGGTGGTGAGGCAGATTCTATGTTGTGTGAGTAACAGTGAGACTCAATTAGGGAAGTATATAGTGTATAACATGCGTCGTAATGAGAGGCATAAAAATCATTGCTGTCACCCACAAGTCATTCCAACCTTTTAATCTCAACTGGTAATGTTTACTAACCTCACATTATCTCTCTTGACCTCATCCTATCTCATTTTATCTCTCCGCATCACATTATATCTCCCTGTCTCATAATTATTTCCCTCCTCCTTTCCTCACACACAAGATTTACCCTATCAGTTACATGCATGTATAAGTTGCTCCTTGTCGACCCACTCTCGTTCTTAAATCCTGTGTCGCCTTTAAATCTCGTTCTTAAATCCTGTGTCGCCACCAAATTTCGTTCTAAAATCCTGTGTCGCCACCAAATCTCGTTCTTAAATCCTGTGTCGCCTTCAAATTTCGTTCTAAAATCCTGTGTCGCCTTTAAATCTCGTTTTTAAATCCTGTGTCGCCACCAAATCATATTAAAACTCTGTATCCCTTTTCCACCCTCGCCCTCAGCCTGTCTTCCACTGAGCCTCCTTCAATGCCTCACTGCTACATGCCTCAGTGTTTGCCTTTCTGCCTTCCTGAATACCTACTTTTCTGGCTGGCTCTTACCTTCCTGATTGCCTAACTGCCTGCCTGCTTTTGTGCATACCTAACTATCTGCCTGTACGGTTGCTTGCCTCTTGGCCTTCATTCCTATACTTTGCTTGCATACCTCGCTAGCTGTGTCCTCATTCGTTTGATTCCTTTCATGCCTGCCTGCCTGCCCTTCGTCTGTCTACGTAAAGTGTATGTGTGTGTGTGTGTGTGTGTGTGTGTGTGTGTGTGTGTGTGTGTGTGTGTGTGTGTGTGTGTGTGTGTAAAGTGTATGTGTGTGTGTGTAAAGTGTGTGTGTGTGTGTGTTTAAAGTGTGTGTGTTTAAAGTGTGTGTGTGTGTTTAAAGTGTGTGTGTGTGTTTAAGGTGTGTGTGTGTGTGTGTGTGTGTGTGGAAAGTGTGTGTGTGTGTGTGTGTGTGTATGAGGCTGGCTGTTGTACCTCCTCCACATTATGCAGACCCAACCCGCTCCAAAATTTATGTTGAATGAAGTGAGTTGAGCAGGAAGTAACCCCCACCCACTTGTGTCCTTCCTTACTTCAGTGTGTCCTTCCTTCATTGTCCTTCCATCCTTCTGTGTGTCCTTCCTTCATTGTCCTTCCATCCTTCAGTGTGTCCTTCCTTCTGTATCCTTCCATCCTTCAGTGTGTCTTTCCTTCATTGTCATTCCTTCCTTTACTTGTGTCCTTCTTTTACTTGTGTCCTTCCTTTACTTGTGTCCTTCCTTTACTTGTGTCCTTCCTTTACTTGTGTCATTCCTTCTGTGTCCTTCCTTCACTGTGTCCTTCCTTCATTGTGTGTGTGTGTGTGTGTGTGTGTGTAGAAACTTTATAACATTTTTCCATATAGTAGGCACTCTTCCTCACACATCCTTCTCATCCCCTCTAGCCAAACTCCTCCTCCTCCTCCTCCTCCTCCTTCCTCCTCCTCCTCCTCCTCCTCCTCTTCCTTCTCTACCCTCCTCTTCCTTCCTTTTACTCCTCCTCCTCCTACTTCTTCTTCTTTCTCCTCCAGGACATTGCAAGGTTTATACGTGTATCCTCATCCCCCCACCTCCACCTTCCCCCACCACCCCCTCCACCACCCCTCTAACCCCCCCTCCCCCACCCCCACCACCACCAGGAGAACGTAAGAATGGCCCTCCACTATGATGTAAAATTTTAGAGCTATGACTTTCCGCTTCAGAAATTTATTGAGAGAAAGAGAGAGTTGGAAGGTGGCGGTGGATGGAAAATATTATAGGCTTTCTCTGGGAGGGGCTCCAATATATTATTAAGGCTTCCCAGGCCAGACTACACTGTGCTTAGGACTTTTAATCGCTTCTAGTTTGAATTCGCACGTCATTGTTACTCCGTGGATCATGTGAGAACGGGAGGAGTGTGTGTGGGGGGGGTGGGGGTGGGGGTGGGGGTGCGAATTTACCCCTAAAAAATCGTGGGTAGTAATCATGAGGGAGTAGTCGACGCTGGCTGGTTGTCTTGTATTGGTCAGGGCAAAGGATCGCAAAGACTATTGAGTTCATTTCTGTGTTCTGGTAGGAGATGGTATAAGTGGAGATTTTAGTAGAGTGATCCCGCCTCACACAAATTAAGATGATTCACATGCACAGTCCGGGAACAACCAATTAATTGTATCTATCTGTACACTTACTATTAGAAAAAAGTATTAGATGACAGACAATTAAAGAAGTATAGAAAACAAAGAAAGACAGCTTGAGGAACTTAAAAAAAAAAAAAAAAAAAAAAAAAAAAAAAACTAACAAATATGGCTAGTCAGTGATTCAGTATAGAAGCACCGGTGTTTTTAAAGATACCATACAAGTGGGGAATTGAACAGAGACAGTGTTCCTGCTGTATAAATGTCAAGGCCGGGGCGGGGTAAGAAAATACATCCTCTGAGAAGATGGTAATGGCAGGCACAGGTAAATCAGACGAGGGAAGAGGTGGAGGAATAGTGCCGGAAATGTCCAGAGTGGAAATGGTAGCAAAACAATATATGGAAGCAAGGGTAATGAGTTAAAGACGGGAGGATGTACGATCTCTATGTCTCTTGGGTGATTGGGTGGGGTAATTAGGCTGAGCTGGATGGAATGGCATGAGGTGGAGTGTAGGATGGGGTGAAGTGAGGTGTAGTGGAGTGAAGTGCAGTGGAGTGAAGTGCAGTGGAGTGAGGTGTAGTGGAGTGAAATGTAGTGGAGTGAGGTGGAGTGGAGTGAGGTGGAGTGGAGTGAGGTGGAGTGGAGTGAAGTGCAGTGGAGTGAGGTGGAGTGGAGTGAGGTGGAGGATCTAAGAGAGTTGTTGTTCAAGAAAGAAGTTTTTTTCTCAGGAAGAGGGACGAAGCAAGAAGGGAGGGGGAACGGCGCCCCATAAACCTTCAGTGTTGCGGCCTCATGGGGGGTTGGGGAGGTTATGGTGCTGTATGTCAGAGTGGTGGTAGTGGGTTTGGCCAGGGAAGGGGTTTGGTGGTCAGGGAAGAAAGGGGTGAGTTGGCAGGGAAGGAAAGGGTGAGGTGGTCAGGGAAGGAAAGGGTGAGGTGGTCAGGGAAGGGAGGGGTGAGGTGGTCAGGGCAGGAAGGGGTGTGTTGGCAGGGAAGGAAGGGGTGAGTTGGCAGGGAAGAAAGGGGTGAGTTGGCAGGGAAGGAAAGGGTGAGGTGGTCAGGGAAGGGAGGGGTGAAGTGGTCAGGGAAGGAAGGGGTGAGGTGGTCAGGGAAGAAAGGGGTGAGTTGGCCAGGGAAAGAAGGGGTGAGTTGGCCAGGGAAAGAAGGGGTGAGTTGGCAGGGAAGGAAGGGGTGAGTTGGCAGGGAAGGAAGGGGTGAGGTGGTCAGGGAAAGAAAGGGTGAAATGGTCAGGGAAGGAAGGGGTGAGGTGGTCAGGGAAGGAAGGGGTGAGGTGGTCAGGGAAGGGAGGGGTGAGGTGGACAAGGTTGGGGCTGAATGAGGGCTGGATATGAATGGCATTGGGCAACTGACCTCGATTTTTTTTTCTTGACATAGTTTGGTGAAATAAATATACTCCAATTGGTGGAAAAATATCACACACCTCTTCAGAGTTAGCTTGGCAGGAAAAATATAGGCTGCATAAGAAAGAAGAGGTTAGACAAGGAGAAGGGAGTGTGAATAAAGGAGGGAAGAGAGGGAAGGATGGAAGGAAAGGGTTTGTGGTAGGAGGAAAGAAAGTGAGGGATGTGGTAGGATGGAAAGGGGAGGATGGAAGGAAGGGTTGGAGGGAAGAAGGGAAAGGGCTAAGGTAGGAAGAGGGAGGAAAGGCTGAGGTAGGAGGGAAGGAAGGAAAATGAAGGGAGGATAAGGAAAGAGGGGCTGTGGTAGGAGGGGAAGAGAGAAACTGTGGCAGGAGGGGAGGGAGGGGGCCGTGGTAGAAGGGGAAGGGAAGGGACTGTAGTAGGAGGAAAGGGAAGGGACTGTGGTAGGAGGGGAGGGAAGGGACTGTATAGTAAGAGGGGAGGGAAGGGACTGGTAGGAGGAAGGGAGGGAGAGAGAGAAGAGAGGTATCGTTGCAGGAGGAGCTTCACTAAGGGACTTCAGACTTTGTGGCCGCCTAATATAAAACTATGATGTTCTTACTGAGGCTGGAAGCTTAAATTTCACAAGCATGCAACCTCCTATTTTTATAACCAATTTTTATTCGCATATGCATTGTACAATTCTGTAATAAGTTTGAGAAATTTTATGTAAAAATATGTTGATGAAAATACATACAGTATACCTCCAGAGCACAGTAAATAATATAGGGTACGAAGGGAGAAAATAATCCCATGTTTACCTGGCTTATATTAGACATGTCTTTATTTAGGAGGCGAATATATACACACATTCACACAAGAACTCAATTACTTTCATCTCACCTCCCTCCACCATCACCACCACAACCACCACCAACTCTACCACCACCACCACCACCAACTCTACCACCACAACCACCACCAACTCTACCAACACTACCAACACTAACACCATCACCATCACCACCACCACCACCACCACCACCACGTCCACCAACACTACCATCTCTACCATCACCACCACCAACAACAACAACACCAACAACAACAACATTACCACTACCACAACAACCAACATCACCACCACCAAGTAATATATCTACGTTGGTTCAGTGACAGGGGGGAAGGGAAGGGAAGGGAAGGGAAGGGAAGGGAAGGGAAGGGAAGGGAAGGGGAGGGAAAGTAAGGGAAGGGAAGGGAAGGGGCCCGGTACTCCTGCCTGAGATTAACTGATGTGTTGGGTAATGATGAGGATAATGACTTCAAGCCTGGTACTGTTGATGACGGATACAGTAGTGGTGGTGGTTGTTGTTGTGGTAGTGGTGGTAGTGGTAGTAGTGGTAGTGGTGGTGGTGGTTGTGGTAGTGGTTGTTGTGGTAAGGGTGAAAAATAATAGGTATTAAGAAATTGTATAAATATTAAACGAAGAAAACAGCAAAATAGAAAAAATATCCACTATCATTCCTTCATGGATGTTTTAGAAAATGTCTACTGTATGAAAGGGATTGGTAAGGATAGAATGAATAAAGGAAAGTGAGAGAGAGAGAACAGAAAAAAAGAATAATACTCTTACGGAAAGGGAGGAGATAAAATGCCTCACCTATAGTCCTACCTCACGCAAAACGGGATCAATTTTCATAAAACACTATCCAATCTAAGTTGATAACACATTTTTCTTTCCTCTGACACTCAAAAAAAAAAAAAAAAAAAAAAAAAAAAAATCACAATCGTTTAGTCCAGGAACATCAGCGAAGACGACTTGATTATGACCTGGAATTAACGAGCAGCCTTCAGACCAGATCAGCAGTAATTCTGAAAGTTAAAAAAAATATTGAAGAGGGTAGAAAAATAAATGAAGATGAGGGGGGAATACACACACACACACACAAGACACACACAGGCACAGGCATAGACACACACACAGGCATGCATAGACACACACACACACTCAGGCATAGACACACCCACACACAGGCATAGACATACAGACACACCCACACACAGGCATAGACATAGACACACACACACCCAGACACACACACACACACAAAGGCACACACACACACAAAGGCACACACACACACACACAAAGGCACACACACACACACACACACACACACTTTCTTTCTCCTCATGAACTGCCAAAGACGGAACCTCATTTTCATATGCGCTGATCTTGATGTGATTAAGTTCCTTGATTAAACTGGTTGTCGAAAAAAAATTACTGAAAATGTGAATGGTTCTCTAATTATTTCTCTGGGCCAATGCAATTATTTCCTACTGGGATGGATGGTGGAAGTCTTTAGTAAACCTGAGAGCACACCTTTATAAATCTAGTCGATGCATTATTTATTTCTCTAGGTGGAATAATTTATAGCATACCATAACTTCAGAAAAATGCTAAAAATTTAGAAGTGATTCTAAAAGAGGATAAACTCTTGGTAAGGATTGATGGGGTTAGTGATGGGGATATTCACACACACACTGAGGGAAATGCGAGTTTTGAAATTGCTCCTATGTCCCTCGTCTTATTCTTCCTCACACTTGGCAGATTATACAAGGAAGGAAAGGGATGGACGAGCGAAATGATATGTAAAGAAGGTGTGTGTGTGTGTGTGTGTGTGTGTGTGTGTGTGTGTGTGTGTGTGTGTGTGTGTGTGTGTGTGTGTGTGTGTGTGTGAGAGAGAGAGAGAGAGAGAGAGAGAGAGAGAGAGAGAGAGAGAGAGAGAGAGAGAGAGAGAGATTAGTAGCAGGATTGAGGGAAAGAATGGTGTGAGAATTGAGGGATGTTTTATGAGACCAAAATAAAATTAGTGACAAGAAATTTCGAGCTAAAAATAATTGGCAGGAGACAAAGTTTATGACAGGTGTGAACAGAAATAACAGGTGAATAATAAGAAAAATGTGTAGAACAGTGAAAGGTGTTATTTAAGAACTTGTGACAGGGGTTGAAAGTACAGTGACTAATTAAAAAGAACAGGAACAGGTGTAAAAAGTAGTAGAGGCAGGTGTCAATGGCAGTGACAAGTGAGTGAAGTAAAGTAAAGGGACAGGAAAGAACATAGAAGGACTTAAGGGACCCTGTGATGAAGTCAGAAAGCTGGAGATAAACGAGTCCTTCAAATATTACCACGAAACACCACCCTATATGGAAGGAGCTTGTTTCGTGGCACGGTCAGGAGGAATCAGAAGCCTCCAATTTTGATACACGATCACAGGGTCCTTAACATTAACCTCTGGGCGGTGTAATTTTCTCGGAAGGACTGGTGGAGGTATAGGTAGTGTTGGGTACAGTGGTGTAAAATCTGGAGCAACTGATTCCTCCAAACAATTCCAGGAAACAGGCGACCACTAGAGTTGTCAATGTGGTCCTATTTTCTGGATTACTATGGAGGAATTAAGACACTCTAATGTACCCAAAGTGTATTATCCCTTAACTTCACGCCATTTTGTTATATATCTTTATTTTTATTTTTTTTTCCAGACACACACATGCTGTCTCGATTCTGGGAAGTAATTAACTGCTGGCTAATGGTGCAGCTCGACCCCATAACACACTCTGAAAAAAATCCCTTCATGTCCTGCAGCTCAACTCCACCTGACCGACATTAGCAAACCCATTGGATCCCAAAAGCACATGTACAGTCCCGGACACATGAGACAGACACACACTCTAAACGGGGGCCCCATGTCAAGCATAGAATTGAACGCGTCGCCTCTACACACACACACACACACACACACACACACACACACACACACACACACACACACACACACACACACACACACACACACACACACACACACACACACACACACACACACACTAACACACACTAACACACACTAACACACACTAACACACACACACACACACACACACACACGTCTCACCCTATACCCTATATGCTCAATGAGGCCCCCCGTTTCAGACGTGTGTGTGTGTTTGTTTCACATGTCGACAATTGTATATACAGTATGTGATGATCAGCTGAAGCCATGCAACCAACTCTGTGTCTCACGTCTATAGGTAATGAAATATATTATGTAGTCTCTCCTCACCACCCAATATCGATCATTTTCGGTCTTATTTGTAATCAATTTTAAGCAAAAAATTTCCTCTTTCACGTCTGGTTAGTTCAGTGAAATATTGTCTCTCTTACCTTCCTATATCAACATTTATCCGGTCTTGGTTCTAATCAACTGTAAGCTTACTATATTTTTCTGTTAGCTGAAAGACAACTCTGCATAAAATATAATAATACCATAAAATTGAATTGATCTTAACCATATCAGAATGCAGACGAAATGCTGACGAAATGCTGACAATGTCTTTTACTCAATTAATAACAACACAATTAAACACTTAAAAAAAAAACAATACACTCAAATTCATCTTAACCATTTCAGCACAATGAAGGAATATTTACATGTCGTTTCATCAACTAATAAATATACGATTGAGAGAGGGGGGAAAATAACACAACTCTTCGTGCCTTGTCAGTGAGTGGAATCCAACCATTGGCTTACGAGGCCACCACTTGAACCACTCATCCACACACACAATAGAATGTTATCCAGTAGTCATATTGTTTGTTAGTTTGTTTGTTTGTGTGTGTGTGTGTGTGTGTGTCATATGAGCTGATATATGTGGCCTACATGAGTGTGTGTGTGTGTGTGTGTGTGTGTGT
This sequence comes from Petrolisthes manimaculis, assembly GCA_034508575.1. Lineage (NCBI taxonomy): Eukaryota > Metazoa > Arthropoda > Malacostraca > Decapoda > Porcellanidae > Petrolisthes > Petrolisthes manimaculis. The sequence goes on from JAWZYT010004158.1 coordinate 10,617, forward strand.
GTGTGTGTGTGTGTGTGTGTGTGTGTGTGTGTGTGTGTGTGTGTGTGTGTGTGTGTGTGTGTGTGTGTGTGTGTGTGTGTGTGTGATATGAGCAAAAATATGTGACCTACATGAGTGTGTGAATGACATACTGCCAGATTCAGCATAGCCTTATGAAACTCACCAAAAGCAATGCTTTCTCACGTGAATGTATCCCTCCAGAGCACAGTAAATAATAAAGAGTACGAAGGTAAAATATAATCCATGTTTAAGATAATATTTGACATGTTTAATATTAGAAATGTTCTTATTTAGGATGAGAATATACACACACATTCACACAATAATCCAATCCCTTTCATCTCACCTCCCTCCACCACCACTACCACTACCACCACTATCACCACCACTACCACATCCACCATCTTACGATCTACGAACACCACACACAGAAACAGAAACATTTATTATGATATTATAATCGTCATTTCATTTAACCTGACACATTCATTCCTCAATCACTCTCACTAGACACCAACAGGGAAGCGGTGGGAGGGAAGGGAGAGAACTCGGTGCCTGCAATCCCTCTCCTTAAAATGCGTCGCGTAATAAAAACAGGGTGATGAAAGAGCACGTGTGGAGAAAGTGGGTAAAGCGGCTGGATTAAGACGACTGGGATGTAGTTAGAATTTTGGAGGCGAGTGAGACCTTCAAATATTACCACGAAACACCACCTATATGGAAGGAGCTTGTTTCGTGGTATAGTCAGGAGGAATCAGAAGCCTCCAGTTTTTATACACGATCACAGGGTCCTTAAGAAGGAGATAGTAAACTGTGGGTAAGTCTGGAGCAACTGATTCCTCCAAACTGTACCAGGAAACATGCCACCATTATTATAGTTCATCTGGTCTTGTTTCCTGGCATACTTTGGAGGAATCAAGACACTCCAATGTACCAAAAGTGTACTCACCCCTTAATTAAAAGGAGCATTTTTGAGGCGATTTCTCTTCAGTTTCGTTTTACCTTAAAGTTGAAGAAACATTAAATGAATAATGTGGAAGGGGTTCGTATTTTACAGTGACAATCCTTCATATGAAACAATGTCTAGTGTGAATGAAGTGCTTAGATATACACGCAGATTTCATATGAATATAATTATAATGTCAGGTGAGATTTCTCTGTGCCCTAAAGCATGCCTCGCTAACTTTCGAATACCAAAATAATGTTGTCTGATATTTAAAATGAGATAATGCGAAAACTTAAGTGTGCAAAATATTTAGTCATCTCCCCGACGTAATGTTGGAGGTAAAAGGAATCCAAAACACGTGAATTGGACGCTGAAATAATAACACCACGAGTTAAGAAATAAGAGTAAAATGTTCTCTTTCCTTTCCCTCAACTCGATGCGACCTCACCTCCTCACCCATTCCACCCTTCTTGAGTGAGGAGAAGGAAATGTCAGAGGAGTTAATGGGTGGACTGGACGAGAGGGAGGAAGAAAGGCAGCTGTAATAGTATATAGTAACCAGGCATCAGAATTCCCATCGACAAATTTCTCTCCCTCTGAGGCAAAGACAGCTTCATTGAGGCACGAGAGAATGCAATTAGACAACGCCTGGGGTAGGACATGTGTGTACAGTGGCGTGCAAAAGTGTTACCTCTCCAGTTCCTCCACATCAGTAGCACCTCACACCGTCTTAGTTCCCGTTACTCTGGTGGATAAAAAAACGTATTTAATTTTTGCTTTCATACACACGAGAACCAAGTGGACATTATACACACAGTCAAAAGGGTCAAGAAAATTAAAAGACTTGTATATTTAGAATGGTCGAGACGGGACCTCCCTTCTGCAGACACCTACTGTGTACGCCTTTAAGCTAATTCCTCTCCTAAAGCGATATACCGGTACTGCGTCTCCCTGGCGTGTTCTCCCCACATTCCCTTACTCACCCTTTATCGCTGCACTTAACAGAGTTGGTTATATACTTCGCTGGAGAAAGGTACACTCGACGGCTCAAATTCACCGCTGGCTTTCGTGCTGCAGACTATCAACTAAACGAACCATTATTATTATAAAAAAAAAAAAAAATCCACGACTAAATTGGAGTCTACCTGATTCCTTTAAATTGTGTCACATTGCCACAAATATTAAGGAAATTTGTATAGTGTCATTTCTCGTCAAGTATATAGTATAACGTCAGGGGGGTTAGTGAAATGGAATGTATCATAGTTTAAAAGGTGAGGTTTTGCGTAATGCTGAAGTTCTTGACATTCTACCTAAGGCCCCGGGATTTTACAGAGCCATGAATGAACTAACCTGTGAACATTGGTGTCGTGAAGGAGTCGACTGTGTAATGGTGTTGTGATGGGGGTGACAGTGAGGTGGTGTCGTGAGTAAGGTGACTGTGAGGTGGTGTTGTAAATGGGGTGACTATGTAGTGGTGTTGTGAGGGATGTAAATGTGTAGTGGTGTTGTGAGTGGGTTGACTGTGAGGTGGTGTTGTGAGTGGGTTGACTGTGAGGTGGTGTCGTGAATGGGGTGACTGTGTAATGGTGTTGCGAATGGAGTGACAGTGAGTTGGTGTCGTGAGGGAGGCTGTGGAGCAGTTACCCCTTTCCACAGTGATCAAGGGGCACAAAAGCCAGCCTGAAAAAGTAGCAATCTGATAATTTAGATTCCCAGGCCAAGTAAATATCACAAAGAAACGTAAACACAAGTTGATCACACTCATACAACCACCACTACCACCACCACCAACAACAACAACAACAGTACAACAATTATTATAACACCAACAACAAGCTTAGACCCAGGCAAAAAAAAAAAAAAAAAAAAAAAAAAAAAAAAAAAAAAAAAAAACAGGCAAATCAACCGAGATCCAATGCCATCCATAGTAACCTCAGACGTCCACATAGTTTGGCGGATTCATGTTTTTTTCTCTATATATAAGATTAAATGACAGTATTGTGTGGGCCATGCACGTGACTTGCATTCCCTCGAGCGGCAGTAGCAGTTTCAAAATGATTCTTTTTTACATCTTTGCCTTGTCGTGATATCATAAAGTCAAACCCAAGCGTCGTTTTCCCTGAGGATAATAATACAACCCTGCCTGGACTCGCTGAGGGAACGTGGTAATAATAGAACTGACACAAGCGAGCACACACAAGCAGACACACAGATTGACAGACAGACAGATAGATAGATAGATATACAGACACACAGATAGACAGACAGATAGACAGAAAGACAGACATACAGACAAATAGACAGACAGACAGACATGCAGACAAATAGACAGATAGGAAGACACAAGCATAAATAAAATAGACAAACAGACACAAGCAAACAGACAGGCAGACATAAGCAGACAGACAGGCAGACACAAGTAGACAGAAAGACAGACACAGGTAGACAGCAAAACAGACAAGCATTCAAACATACTGTACAGACATAGAGTCAAGACCGGTTAACCACATCTAAAGTCCATATCCAAGTTAAAATAAATGTTCAGTGACGAAGAGACGCAACGAAAAAGAGCTTTGAGGATCATGACGAGTGGCCGTGTGTGTGTGTGTGTGTGTGTGTATGTATGTATGTGTGTATGTTCACTGAGCGATATATGACTCTCCAATTCTGGCCCCAATCAAGTTTATTGACTGTCCCACTCTGTCAAATGGCCCTAACTAATCACCCCATATACACGACCCTCTCACACATACTAATGGTCTGTTTCTCCACCCATGATGGTCTAACATTGATATTATAATGTCTCCATATATACACACTCTGTCTCTGTCTCTGTCTTTGTTTTTGTTTCTGTCTCTGCCTGTCTTTGTCTCTGTCTCTGTCTCTGTCTCTCCATTTTCCTCTATCTCAGTCTCTATCTCTGTCTCTGTCTCTGCAGCAGAATTGACACGTTGGCAATAAATCTTGTTACTTTGCCTCACTGATAATAATAATAATAATAATAAAGCATCTCCCCCAATTCACTCTTCACAGAAAATAGTTTGCGTCATCTATTGCCAGGCAGGGGTAATAATGCAATCCTTTTACAAAATTACTTTCTGGGAATTTTTTTGTTGGTTGGCGACAGGACCGACGGTGTTCCATCATTATGAAGTGACGAAGCGACAGTCACGATGAGGATTCCATTAGTCGTGCAAATTTAATTTCCACTGATTTTATTATCATTGCTGGGAATAATTCTGGTAAACGAGGTCCCACACTCTATGATTCAACATTTCATCACCCTACTGATAGGGAAGAAAACGGGGCATTATTGTTTATAAACCACCAATTGTAAACGATCTGTATTGTATGTATTATGTATATGGAATTCCACCTTAAAGGAATGTGTATGACTGTACAGTATACGTATATGAGATGCATATTACTGAGCTTGGTGGTTAAAACCATGAAATGTAAATAACAGCAAGTATCAAGATAACCTTATGTAAAAAAATAATTGGTGCAAAATGGGGTTAGTATTCAAGGGGTTTGGCATCAAAGACTATTATGTATTGACTATAAGATAACTCCACCCTTCTCGACTAACCTATACACAGACTCTATTATATCAGGGTCTACACAAACATACGATTTTGATTAACATATTCATAGCAACTAATTAAAGCCCTTGTAAACATATGATGATTAATACTGAAGTAAGTAAAATTCTTACTGTTGCAACAATTTTGTGTAGTCAGCAAGATACGTTTAGGATAATAATGAATGACATATTATTGATTTTATAAGAATTTGTGGAATGACTCCATACAAATACTTATAATGAGGATGGTTTGAAAAAAATAGATATATATATATGTACCGTATACAAAAATATCTAACAACTGAAATATTTAGCAAGTGAAACGCACAATATAACTCTTACAGCTTCACAGAGAGAGAGAAATATATATATATATATATATATATATATATATATATATATATATATATATATATATATATATATATATATATATATATATATATATATATATATATATATATATATAAATAAATCGCCGCTAGTTGCTGCCTCCCTCTATGCTTCACAACCTCTCCCCCAACAAGCGGTCCATCACCAACTCTCTTCCTCCAACCTGAATATTGTATGTGGCGATGTAATCTTCTAAAAGCTTCACGCGCCTCCCTCCACTTTTCGATTTCGTTCGGCAACTTCGCGTGTAAATCATTCAGACTATTGCTAATTTTTTGAACGACAAACAGCAGCAGCAGCAGCAGCACCGAAAGAGCTGACTGGGATTATTTGTACCGAGCCATGCCGGGCCTGATAGAGAGATATATATTTTGGGACCATCACGTCTGAACTGAATCTGCTCTGATATGCTCCAACACTTTTTAACATTTTATATAAAGTGTGCTAAAGTTAAGTAAACGCAATAAACCGGTAATTTTTGTATAGTGCTATCTTGGTAACGCAAGACTTTTTTTTTTTTTTTTTTTTTTTTCAATCCAGAAGGCCCTACAAATCAATCCAAGATGTTTACGTCACTCTTATTTCTATCGCTGCCTTTGTAATTATTAAAGTTCAATAGCGAGTTTAACTAGATCGACACAGAATGATAGACTGTTTTCGCTCCATCATTTTCATCAGAAGGTTAAAAACAAGAACATGAAGGAAAACCCTTCAAAAGCTCCGGCTCTTAATGATTCAAGTGAAATGAGTGAGTGAGTGAGTGAGTTGAACCCCTTTTAAGAAATGGTCGCCCCAAGAAGAATGAGTGAGTGAGTCAGTTGAACCATTTTAGAAGTTGTCGCCCTAAGAAGAACAAGAACAAGAACAATAATTACGATAAGACCTTGAGCTCTCGGCTGAGGCCGGAGCTAAAAACAACAACACTTCCCCTGTAAAAACCGTGTCCTCCCCAGGCACCAGTTGACCACATGTACTAAGGAGAAGACAAAGTAATGAAGAGCGGGTTGTCATTTAGGAGGAGTGTTTGGTGGTGTGTGTGTGTGTGTGTGTGTGTGTGTGTGTGTGTGTGTGAGGCTGGAGATGAGAGGAATGGCCCCGAGGAGAACATACTGTACACATCAACACACACTTACCAGTATACCAGATGTCAGTCAATAAGAAGTAGGAGGAGAGGGTTATCATCTCTCTCTCTCTCTTTCTCTCTTTCTCTCTCTCTCTCTCTCTCTCTCTCTCTCTCTCTCTCTCATTTCACTTTGATTGTGGAGTTTGTGTGGACTAAGACGAGGCATTAGCGAGGATCACACCCTAATTTTCTCTTGTTCTTGGTCGGTCGGAAATTTGAAACTGGTGCAGTGTGTATATAAACAAACAAGGGACCTACTGTACAGTCGGCGGCAGAAGTCGTGTCGCCTCACCTGCTTCACCGAGACAGGCAGTGTACATGGACTCGAGAAATACACACGTTTTCTCCACCTAAAACCCTCGAGTCTATGAACATCGCGTGCCTCGGTGAAGCAAGTGAGGCGACAGGACTTTTACCACCGACTGTACTTCACATCTCATCTTATCATCAAATTAACTATCCATGTAAACAACCCTGAAATTTGTTCCATTTTCAATTTTCGAGTGTACCCGCGTGGAATCGAACCCTGGACCCACTCATTGATGTCCTGGACCAACACATTTGTTTTTTTATTTTGTTTTGTTTTTACGGCATCTTGCTACAACATCGACCAAAGAAGTATACCCCATTAGTCAAACATGGGACTGGGGTCCTCGGATTGATTTATGGGTGAGAGACGGTTCCCCCTTTAAGGACCCTGTGATGTAGTCAGAAAATTGGATATAAATGAGTCCTTCAAATATGGCCACGAAACACCAACTATATGGAAGGAGCTTGTTTCGTGGCATAGTCAGGAGGAATCAGAAGCCTCCAATTTCAAACACGATCACAGGGTCCTTAAGGTGTTTACAGCATTACAACAACTATAAGTCTCCAAAATATAATGTGACCCAGTTATCAGGTGATTTCTGGTCCCGCTTGTGATACAGAAAGTAGCGTTGTCATCTGCTCTATATTTACACAGAAACATTAAGATAAAGCAAGGTGTGTCTTCCATCCCTTCGTGGTAAAATTGACGCTGTATGCAGTTCTGTACGATTCAGGAAAGCTACTTTTTATTTCATAGATTACTAGTACTGCTATTTGTATGCAGGAAGGTTAAGGGGAAAGTCTTTGGTTGGTTAATCTGAAGATCTCTGGTTCCTCCGAGCTATGCCATGAAACAGATCCCTTATTAGTGCCTTTGAGAGAGAGAGTCTGTTTTCTGGTACAAGTTGGAGGATTTAGTAGCCTTCCACTTTACCAACAAGAGAATCTCCCCTTTAAGGTACCCTGTGATGTAGACAGAAACTTGGAGGTGAATGAGTCCTTCAAATATTGCCACGAAACACCACCTACAGGGAATGAGCTTGTTTCGTGTCACGGTCAGGAGGAATCAAAAGCCCCCAACTTTCATATACGATCACAGGGTCCTTAAGCGTTACACCTTCCTTACGGCTTCAATAATATGCAGGGAAAGAAGGTACAGTACTTCCCCTTATCTCAATAATACCACTCGAGAGAACATTTTCATTCATTACCGAGGTAGTTATGCTCGTTGTCCCTTAATGATACGCGTTAGTCGATGGTCATTAATGAATCGGTAATGACACATAATGATAATCTATATATTTATTATTATATACGTTATAGGTCCTTCCCTAAATGTTGATTAGTTCCCCTTTGTTTGCTTTGTCAATTATTTTACTCTCGTTCAATTGGCATGGTTGTGAATATAAGGGGACGTTCTCTTGTTGGTGAATTGGAAGGTCTATGATTACTCCAAACTATGCCACGAAACAGATCCCCTCTTATAACTTGAGGGGGTCTGTATTCTGATATTATTTGGAGGAATTATTCGCCTTCAAGTTTTTAGAAAGAAGGAATCAGTCTCCTTCCAATTTACCGACAAGAAAATCTGCCCTTAACTAACTACTTCAATGAACCCTTTATATACTTTGACAAAACTGATAAATAATCTTGTAATAATGAGGAAATGGCTGCCTAACTAAATGAAGAGGGAAACTTCTACTTAGCGAAAAATTATACTTAGTTCCAGAGAGTTGGTGCCACGTCTTAATGTCAGTGAGACCACCAGGAAGCACACAGAAAGACATAGGAAGAGAAAATAGCCCTCTGGGAAGCGAGTCCACACACGCAGGCAAGCATAGACACACACGACCAAATATGCACGCACACGCAAACTACACACACACACACACACTCTCACACACAGGCAAACACACTTGGATATACAACGACGAACACCACATACACACACACACACACACACACACACACACACACACACACACACACACACATACACACACACAAATACACACACAAAAGCAACATATGCAAAGTAGATATACACACACTCAGTTACATCCATGCATACACATAATACACATGCAGAGCAGCAGAGACGAGGACGGAAGCAGTTAAAAGACATGAGAGGTGAAGGATGTCAGGCAGACGAAATAGAAGGATGTCGAGAACTACTGGGACGGTAAGAGAAACGAGGTGGAGGAGGAGGAGGAGGAGGAGGAGGAGGAGGAGGAGGAGGAGGAGGAGGAGGAGGAGGAGGAGGAGGAGGAGGAGGAGACAACAGGGAAAGAGTAAGTTGGAGTAAGAGGGAATCGTAAATGGAGAAGAGAATTAGAGAGAGTGAAGGAAGGGATGAAGACTTATGATATCCTAAACTGAAATCGGGAAAGAAGAAAAGGGTGGGAAAAATTATAGGACATTTATGGAGGAAAAGGAGTAGAGAAAGGGAAGACAACGGAGGAAAAGAATAAACTGGTGAAGGAAGAGTTGAATATGTAAAACATAACAAACAAAAACAGAGACGGGGAAGGAGAGACCGAACGTAATATGAGAAGGCAGAGAGCGTGAAGAATGAGTTAGTAGGGGAATGAAAATGTAAGAAAGAAAATTCAGGCGAAAGAAAGGAAGAATGGAAAATATAAAATATAGTAAAGGAAGTGAAAATAGAGTGGGTTGGAAAAGGTAGAGAAAAAAATAATGGACGAAGGAGAAGCAGGGAGACAGGGAATGAAAACAGAAGAAATTGGAAACGTGTTGTTTTGTCCTGTATCGTGTTGCTTTGTTATGTGTTTGTGTTGTTGTTTTGTTGTGTCCTGTGTTGTGTCGTGTTGTTGTGTCGTGTTGTCGTGTCTTGTGTTTGTGTTGTCGTGTCCTGTGTCGTGTTGTTGTGTCCTGTGTCGTGTTGTTGTGTCCTGTGTCGTGTTGTTGTGTCCTGTGTTTGTGTTATTGTGTCCTGTGTTTGTGTTATTGTGTCCTGCATGTGTCGTGTTGTTGTGTCCTGTGTCGTGTTGTTGTGTCCTGTGTCACGTTGTGTTGAACTGTACTGAGTTGTATCGACAAAAGTTAAGGACCTCACCAACAATTTTAGGTCATTCCTCACTTTTAGCCGTAAATCTCAACGATTTCCTCGCCTCTCCCTCAACTCCATCACGATAAATCATTTCACAAAACTATTATAAAGTGGCGTAGGGGCGCACTGACCCCCCTCACCCTCACCCTCACCCTGGCCCCACTCCGAGGCGTGCAATCAGCCTCGTATTATCCAGCCATACGAGGAGAGGTGGAGGAATGCTGGTTTGGGAGTCCATCTATCTTCTTTGTACCCTTGCAAATAGGGTAATAAGCCTCGGAATAACGGAGGCATTGCATGCAAGCTCATAAGTAATACGACTCGGCAAATACGTGCGGTTTGGGGTAGTTTCTGAACTGGTGTTAATTGAATTGGATTGACTCTGTACACGAAAAAAAGATTGAGGAAGGAAGGCAGATAGAAATGTGGAAATGAATTATCGAATGTCTTTACTTTCTTCGGTAAAGTTGGCACAGATATTGGACGCTTTTCAAATGTCATCATCCTCATAAATTATTAAAATCATTATTACCTGACACAAAGATATTATATGATGAAGACACTTGCTTTTTTACAATAAACACACACACACAAAAAGTACAATTGGAACGTGATAAATGTTTAAAAGAAGTTGATGCATGCGTATAATCATCTTTTAAAGCCTTTAGAAATGACAAGTCTCCATCTTGGGTACAGTTGCGATGAGTTACTCCTCCTACAGGCAACGATATCAAGTCAGATCACTAGGGAAGGGGAAGTCGACGGGGAAAACGAACGAGGGAGTAGGAGAGAAAAAGTGAAGAAGCCGTGATCTCTCTTCCTTTCACCCTCTCATCTGTTCCCATCATATTTTATCATAGTTTTTCCGATACCCCTTTAAGTGCAAATTCTCTTTTTGGGTGAAGTGGAAGGTCACCGATTCCTTCAAACTATGCCACGAAACAGATCTGCAACTAGGGCACATTATATACCACCGAGGGCATCTGTTTTCTGGCATAGTTAGGAGGAATCAGTAGTCTTCCAATTTACCGACAAAATAATCTCCCCGTAACTTGAATTCTTTTTCTCTTTTCACGACAATGTCAACGTGTGCCAAAGGAGTTTTTATGGGTAATAGAACTATGGATTAAACACTTCCCATTGTACATTATGTATGTATGTCTCTTGGCATTGAAAGAAAGTTTTACCAATAACCTTAAGAGGAGGGGGGGGGGGGGGGAGTACAGTGCTGGTAAATCTGGAGCAATTGATTTCTCCAAACTATTTCCAGAAGCAAAAAACCATTATTTTTTGTCAATCTATTCCTGTTTCCTGGCATACTTTGGAGGAATCATGGCGCTCTAATGTACCAAGAGTGTATTATCAACAATCATGTTTTATTTTCTCCTTATTTCCCCTTATTTCCTACCAACTGACTCTTATTCTTTATTCCTATCTTCATTGCACTGTTGTTGTTGTTGTTGTTTTTATTCAGCTCTGTCTTTCTTTCCTCCTCTTCTCATTTCAGTTTTCCTCTTCCTTCCATTTATCATTCCCGAAACACGACCACCATCTCCTATAATTCTCACTCCCTTCTCTTCACCATTCATTCCCTTTATGCCCTGCCTTATTACCCTTCCCTTCACCAATTCTCACCAATTCTCACCTTTCATTTTTCTTTTTACCATTCCAGCTCCTTCCTTATATTGTGTCTTCATTCCTTCACATTCTTTCATCACATTTGTTTACCTCTTCTCATTTCCTTTCATCAAATGTTTACCTCTTCTCATTTCCTTTCATCAAATTTTTACCTCTTCTCATTTCCTTTCATCAAATGTTTTATAGTGTGTTTTGAACGAATTTATTGTTTACAACCATCGCAAATTAATCTTTTGGGAGATATCAGCCCCCTTCCCCCGCCCCCAACTCAAGTCTCTGAAAACACCTTATTTTCGCCATATTTGAACTAGATTTGACTGAAAAGCACTTCAACGCATTAAATAAAATTAGTTAGACCTCACCTGACCTAACCTAACCGAATCAGGACTGCGGCAAACTCCGAAACCTAACTATGGCAAAATACGGGGGTGGATGTAAACATTTGGCGGCCATCTTGAATCTATATTATTATACCTGGGGAAAAAGCCTTCAAAGACATCACCTTATCTCACTCTGCCAGCCTTCCTTCCTTCCTTCCTTCCTTCCTTACCTGTACTTCTCCTCTTCATGTTAATGCATTTGCGACGGAAATACTCTATAAGGAAATGACATACATATATTAAGAGGTATATTACACATAACAAAAATAATGGGAATGATTATGGACAAACGCTTCACTAATACCAATAAAAATAATGGTGGCTTGTTGTTACTTGGAATAGTTTAGACTTTAGAAGAATCACTTGTTCCAGATTTACCACCAACACTAACTAACTAACTAACTAATTTAACTAACCTAACTAACCTAACTAACCAGCTAACTAACTAACTTAACTAACCTAACTAACTAAACTAGCCAGCTAACTAACTAACTAACCTAACTAATCTAACTAACTAATAATCTCTTCCTACTCCTACTTGTCCCTGCCTTGTTTTGTTTACGTTCTCAGGTCGCCTTACCTTTTACTCTCTTCATAAAGGCTCTGTTGCTGGTGGTGCCTTGTATTTTTCCTACCTTCCTTCCTTTCTTCCTTCCTTCTTTGTCCTAGCTTCTCCCTCCTTTCATCAGGGTAACATGACACTCACCTCAAACCTCTCCCTCGAGTGTGGTCTGGGTAACGCTCTCTCTCTCTCTCTCTTTCTCTCTTTTTCTCTCCTTCTCTTTATCTCTTTTCCATGTACCCCCTCCCCTCCTCCTAAGCATCTTAAATACCCCCCACCCCCCATCCTACCCTCTCCCTCCACTTCTTCCTTGTGGGTCGTGACTGATACTGTGATCTGAAGATGCAATAGTCAAAGGTTGCCATTACTTAAGGATTTTTCTCTCACTCTGTATTTTTTATTCACATTCTGTTCACGAATAAATTTACAAAACTGGTTTCATTGCCAGTCCGAGAGGCAAAATCTTATATAGAAAAATGATTTACTTTATATATATATATATATGTGTGTGTGTGTGTGTGTGTGTATACAGACAGAGGATAAAAAAAAAATGGATAAACAGACAGATAGACAGAAATAATCAAATAAACCTACACAGAGACAATGAGGCACAACACACAAAGAGACCCACAAGAACAGGGTACACATTACACCTACTTGAAAGCGTCGGTGTTTGTGTGTCAGAGGAGGAAGTGGTGGTGATGAGAGAGCAGGGTAATGTGATACAGAAATAAGACAAGGAAAATATATTATGACGGTGACGAATCGGACGTAAAGGAGACCCGGTAATGAAGGGATATAAAGATAGTAAGGAATCATAATGGAATAAAGATAGTAAGGAATCATAATGGAATAAAGATAGTAAAAAATTATAATGGAATAGAGATAGTAAGGAATCATAATGGAATAAAGATAGTAAAGAATCATAATGAAATAAAGATACAGTAGTAAGGAATCATAATGGAATAAAGATAGTAAAGAATCATAATGGAATAAAGATACAATAGTAAGGAATCATAATGGCATAATATTTTTTTACAACAACATAAAAACAATACTATTCTATCATTACAGATATTAAAAGGGAGGGAATACATCTCTTAATGAATTAATGGGATATTTTTTTCATGTACAGTAAAGTACAAAATTAAAAAAAAGGAAAGTATATTAACTGCATCTGTAAAATGATATTATTTATTACTCTTAGTCCTGTAATATACCATCAAGAGTTTCTCCCCTTTAAGTCAAACCTGCACGCCTTCATAGTCTCAAGTTAAAAGTCAAGCTCTGCTGCATTCACTAATTCCAGACTCTCAAACCCAACATACTGACGAATCGAACATTTTTCTCGTCAAGATGAGGGACGGAAACTTGGTCTAATAACATGAGACTGGCGGGGGAGAACATTTTTACTCATGCAGACCCTACGCGTATATAAGCATCTCTACCACTGCTCCCACCTGCCTCTCCATCTCTCCCACCTTCTCCTTCATCTCTCCCACTATTCTCACCTTCCCCTCCATCTCTCCCACCTTCCCCTCTACCTCTCCCATCTTTCCCACCTTCCCCTCTACCTCTCACATCTCTCCCACCTTCCACTTACCTCTTCACCACACCCACCTCCACCTCTCCCATTTTCTCTTCCCACTTCTCTCATCATTCCCACCTCCACCTCTCCCACTTTCTCCTCCCACTTCTCTCATTATTTCCACCTCTACCATCTCTCCCACCTGCCCCTCTGCCTCTCACCTGCTGCCTTCTGCTTGCATGGTGCTCGCCAACTGAAAGCATCACCTGGGGAGGAAGGAAGCCTGGGAAACCTTGACAGTAAGAGTGTAATGCTCTCAACCGCTCAGTGAACCGAAGAAAGAGAGAGAGAGAGAGAGAGAGAGAGAGAGAGAGAGAGAGAGAGAGAGAGAGAGAGAGAGAGAGAGAAGAGAAAGAGATGGTATGAGTGAAAGAAAGTCAGGTGGAGTGGGGTCAGGTGGAGTGGAGTGGGGTCGGGTTATGTGGAGTAGGGTGGGGCTGAGTGGAGGGTAAAGCGAGGGGTACGTCACAGACAGCAAACATCTACCTACTTGTCCCCCCCCCTACCTCCTTACCCCTACAATACCCCCCCTGCCCTTTCCCCATTTCTTACTCCCTGCCCCTCCCTATTTTCTCACTCCCTCATTGGCCCCATTAACCCATTCCCTTGAACTAATAAATAAACCTACCCCACTCGACTCTACCCCTTCAGTAGCCCCTTACCCCATTCCCTACCCCTTCAATAGCCCCCTTACCCCATTCCCTACCCCTTCAGTATTCCCCCAAACCCATCCCTCACCCTTTTTCTTACCCACTGCCCCTCCCCACTTCCCCATTTTCCATCAGAGTATTCACCCTAAACTTGGGAGTAAAGTTTTCCCATTTTATAACATATTTGGCCACAAGTTTGAACCCTGGCCTATATTTTACGTCCATTGGTATGTCAGAACAACATACGGGAGGGTGGAGCATACCAAGTGAAATCAACAATATATAGAGTTTAGTACTATCCATAGGCTAGAATATCCATGGTGTTGATGGTGGTGTTGTTGGTGTTGTTGTTGGTGGTGTTGTTGGTGTTGTTGGTGTTGTTGGTGTTGTTGTTGGTGTTGTTGTTGTTGTTGTTGGTGGTGGTGGTGTTGGTGTTGTTGTTGGTGTTGGTGTTGTTGTTGGTGGTGTTGGTGTTGTTGGTGGTGTTGGTGTTGTTGTTGGTGGTGTTGTTGGTGGTGTTGTTGGAAGTGTTGTTGTTGGTGGTGTTGTTGTTGGTGGTGTTGGTGGTGTTGTTGTTGGTGGTATTGATGGTGTTGTTGGTGGTGTTGACGATGGCTTGCATGATACGGATACAATGACTCTGTAGCAGTCAGATACCATCACCAAATCTCATAATATAACAAACAGACTTCACCGTGAAAGTCTACTCATAAGACGGGCATTGAGACATAAAAAACACACAATATTTCACTGACAACAACAACAACAAAAAACAACAAAAACAACAACAACAATAATAACAACTACAATAACAACAACAACAACAACAACAACAAACACAATAACCACAGCAATAATAACTACAAAAACAACAACCACAGCAACAATAACAACAACCTCAGTGGGTGTTAGCAGATTATCCGAGGCGTTACTCTCCTTGGTCTTTACAAGCTAGGAAGGATTTACCAGACACAAACACCTACCTACACGGTCTGCCTTGCCTTATCCTGCCCTTCCCTGCCTTGCCCTGCCTTGTCCTACCTTATCCTGCTCTTCCCTGCCCTGCTTTGCTCTGTCCTGCCCTGTCCTGTCCTGCCCTGCCCTTCCCTACCCTACCCTGTCCTGCCATCTTCCCACGTACCACCACTGATAATCGTATCCGGCAAAGGTAAAGAAGATATCATATTAAATTTTATACCATTTCGTGCTCCAGTTCTGTTGTTAAGGTGTCAGAGTTGGATCAGATTTAAAAACATCTCCACTCACATTACAATATAAAGTAGAAAATGCTACAGACATCTTCTTGGGTCGGCAAGGGGGTGTTTAGAAGATCCTGTTTCCCTGTTTTATATGTGTTATTTATTGAGGGACGTGGACAGTCGCATGCACAAATTCGTAGTGGAGGGTGACTGTGACTGGTTGTGTAGGGTGACTGTGACTATAGCTGTGTAAGGTGACTAGACTGACTGTAGGGTGGGTGGGTGACTAGACTGACTGTAGGTTGACTGACTGACTGACTGTAGGGTGACTGACTGACTGACTGTAGGGTGACTGACTGGCTGTAAGTTGACTAGACTGACTGTAAGGTGACTCACTGTAGGGTGACTGACTGACTGTAGGGTGCCTGACTGACTGCCTGCCTGTAAATTGACTGGAACTAACTGTAATGTGTGACTGTGTAGGTGGATTGTGTAGGTTAACTGTGACTGTCTTTCCACTCTGAGAGCCGTGACCGTCACTAGTAAAATAGGAGGCACGGCGCTGCAATGGCCAAGTGAAAAATGAAATCACAAATACGTCGACAGCTGTCTTTGTGTCTCTCTGATTTCATATGCCAGTGTGACAGTACCTTTGAATGTGCATGTGTGTGTGTGTGTGTGTAGGTGTGAGTGTGTGTGTGTGAGCGCTCTCTCTCACTCTCTCTCTCTCTCTTTCTCTCTCTCTCTCTGCGTGTGTGTGTGTGTGTGTGTGTGCTAAATTCATGTGTGTGTGGGTGTTTGTGTGTGTCTGCTAATGCTTTGTGTCGGGAGAATTATAAGAAGATGAGGAGAAAGGAAAGGAGATGGATAGGAAGAAACTAAGAAAAGGGGTGAAAAAGATAAGCATAATAAGAAAACAATGAGGGGAAAATTGATGGATAGGATAAGGATAATGATGTTGATGAGAAGGCTAGGACTGATAGAAGAAGAAGAAGAAGAAGAAGAAGAAGAAGAAGAAGAAGAAGAAGAAGAGATGGATAAATAAATAAGTGGATAAGAGGAAACAGAAGAGACTGAGAGAAGAGGCGTAAGACGAGATGAATAGAAGAAGAGTAGGAGCAGGGCAGCAAGATAAGAGATAAGAACCAGACAGAGAACGAACCAAGAGCGAAGGAAATGAAAGGTAGAAGGAAGACAAAGGGAAAGGGAGAGACATCAGCAGTATTTGAGTGGTGTGGCTGGGAGGAGGAGAGGGGAGGAGGAGAGGGGAGGAGAAGGGGGTGGGGAAGTAGGGGAAGGGGAGCTAGGGGAGGAGAGGAGCTAAGAAGAGGAGAGGGGAGGAGGATGGGTTGGGAAGAGGAGGGGTGGGGAAGACGAGAGGGGAGGAGGATGGGTTGGGAAGAGGAGAGGGAGTTTGGAAAGAGGAGAGGGGAGGAGGGGAGTTTATGAAGAGATGGAGGGGGAGCTAGGGGAGGAGAGGAGCTAAGAAGAGGAGGGTGGGGATCTGGGATGAGGGAGAGGAGGAGGGGTAGGGGCTGGGAAGTGGAGGGGAGTCTTGAGGGAGGAGAGGAGGAGAGGCATGGAGGAGTGGGAGTTAGGAAGAGAGGGGTGGATTGGGAGGGGCTGGCTGAGTGCTGGCGTCCCCTGGGGCTACAGAAGAAGGGGCTGAAGGTGAATTGGGTCGTGGGTGCTGGGAGGAGGAGGGTAGTGGATGAAAGATGATGGAAAAGATAGTGAATGAAAAGTGTTAGAAGGGTATAGTGAATGAAGAGTACTGGAAGGAGATAGTGAATGAAGAGTACTGGAAGGAGATAGTGAATGAAGAGTGCTGGAAGGAGATAGTGGATAGTGAAAAAAAAAATCAAATAGAAGTAGAAGATGGGTAGTCGAAGTGGGGAATGGTATAAGAAGCAATATTATAGAACGACATCTCCATTCTCTGTATTATTCATTGTCCTGTTATCTTGTAATAATTCCATCCCTCGAGATGCATTAGTCGAGACATTATTATATTGCATGTTGGTTAAGGATTATATATTAGACGTTCATTCCTGTACATCTTTGAGAGTCACCTGGGCTATTGCTTGTTTGTTTTCTGTCTGTCTGTCTGTCGTCTTATTCACAAATATTTACATCTTACCCAATCATTACACTTCATTATGAGTAAGTCCTCTTTTACAGAAATATTACGAGGCGTTTTCACTAGGTCTGCAAAATATTCTTATAGTTGGGCTCAGCAGCAACTTTCTTAACTACTTATAACATTTTACTTCTAAGAGAGATGATATTATAAAAGTTCTCCTCAACTTCTCGCTGCTCAAGGTCATATATTATCATACCAAAAAGTTTTATTCCTCCTCCGCCCAGAAATAGGAGTGGTAAACATAAAGGGTAAACACTTGTATCTATGAGTGAGTGTGTGGGGGGAAAACAATTGAATTTGGTCGCGTTGTGAAATCTTTTGATGTGTGGTTTAACCTTGACCTAGCTGTGACCTGTGTGTGTGTGTGTGTGTGTGTGTGTGTGTGTGTGTGTGTGTTGCTGGCTTAAAGCTGCAGCCCCCACTTTGTTGCCACCCCACAGCCACCAACACAAATACTCTAAGTGACAACAACTCAAGTTCTCTAAGTAATAGTGACACAAGTACCAGGAGCTAAACAGAATCCAATGTCGGCCACTGGTACCCACCTATATATTTGAAGGTTTACACTCAAGACTAAAATTATATTAGTTACAAACATTGCTGATTGACAGACTGGGTAGGAACTGTAGGGTGAAAAATCTACTTTAATGTATATCATGAATGGACACCAGTGAGTCATATATAAGGGACATTCTCAGCACCAGCGGCCTCTCACAGACTGCATGAGCCCTCACTAACCAACAACAGCCCCTTCCCACATCCTGTACAAGTATCCATGCAATAAAACCTAACCACTCACAGCAGCAACAAAATTCATGAGCCTTCAACACCAACAACAGCCTCCCTCCCACAGCCAAGCAATAGAACCAAACCTCCCACAGCCGCAACAAAATACATGAGCCTTCACTCAGCATCAGCCTCCCACTGATTCGCTATGTGAGCCACCAACCGCGGCCACAAGAGAAGTACTCTGTTATTGTCTCAGGCCGTGATATATGGCCGACTACTGAGGCTGGCGGCCTTTGTGGTGCACAGACGGCCAACTCTGAGGGGCAGGACACACAGGCAACCCAACATTATTGCTGTCCCACCACGTCTACACTCTCAATCTAATATTTGTTCCCAGGACGTGTCTAGGTTCTGATGGTTGGGTGACACAGTGTTAGTAGCTGCTGTCAATCTTAATAGAAATTATTTAAACTGCTGTAATTCGGCAATGTACAGTAAAATATTGACAAACACTCCTAGAATTTTGGACTGAGAGTATATTACCTTAACATGAAGTACAACATATTTGTAAGGATTTTACGTAGCAATTTTATACGGTATATACTGTCATTTTAAGTAAAGGTGTTTTCTTGTACGATTCCCTGTTGTACCTAGTCACTATGAAGTAGAAAAATATTATTCGTTGCACCGGTAATAATAAAAAGCTCACAGCAGCACACTGAGTTTCATTATTCAGTGTTTACTCTCATATTTACAATGGGTTAATATGTTACAACTTTTAGTATGGCATGTGTCCACTAAACGTCACTCCAGCGGCTGAGCGGCTGACCAACTTCAACTCTCCCCTCCAGTACAGTCAACACAGGAGCTTGTTAGCCATCAGGTCGTCTCATGTCGACGTCAGGCTGGTCATCTGTTGACAATGCCTGACCCTGCCTGTTACGTCCTCTGTCTGTTGACTGTGGGATTTGTTGTCAACACAGGGGTATTTGTTTACTTAGAAAAGGCTTCGTATTTTCTCTTGCAAGTCTCTTTCCAATCTCTCTCCCTCTCACTCTCCCTCAACCTTTTCCTCTCCATCCATTCTGTGCCGCTCCACACACCCTCTCTCCTTCCCCCTTCCCTTATCAGTACTGACACTCTTTGCTCTGCCTCGTACCTTCGCTCTCCCCTATTCTACCTACCATGTTCTATTCTCCTCGCCCCTACCCCACCATACTGTACTCAATCCTACATTTTCCTACCCTACTCTTCCCTTCCCATTCCTATTCCTCCTTATCCCACCTGACCATGAAGTGAAGAGAGAACACAGTGATAAAACACTAAGTAAAGTAAATATTATTGTAAGAAGAAAAGCAATAACGATAAGAATGTATAGGAACGAAGGCAAAAACTACACAGACTTACAAACACATGAAATTCGCCGCTAATAGAGTTGAATATTTACACACTCTCTTATGAAACATGTTACCTTTATGTGTGTTTTATTAGAGCATCTATAGTATGTACAGTACAGGGTGACCGGCAGAGGGCTTACACGTCATCAGTTTGTGTGTGTGTGTGTGTGTGTGTGTGTGTGTGTGTGTGTGTGTGTGTGTGTGTGTTTATGTGTGTGTGTGTGTGTGTGTGTGTGTTTTCTGGAGTTGTCAGCAGGAAGAGTCAGTATAGAAAGGACAGTACAGTAGAGTGCAGTGAGGTTGAGTGAATCCCTCTCTCGTATACCACTGACGGACATTGTCACTTGTCACACACAGTCCTGTCACTACTCTGAAGGAGGGGAGAGGGAGAGGGGGATAGAAAAGGGGAGAGGCAGAGAAACAGAGACATAAATAAATAAAAAGATTGAGAGAGAGAGAGAATGAGTGAATGAGAGAGAAAAAGGAAGAATGAGAGAGAGAGAGAGAGAGAGATAGAGGGAGAGGGAGAGGGAGAGAGAGATAGAGAGAGAGAAAGAAAGAGAGAGAGAGCGGGAGAGATACTGAACAATGACAAAAAAACAAACTGGCAGAAAAAAAACACTGAATGAATGGCAGTGAGGCGGATACACAAACAAACAAAACAGACAGACAGACAGACAGGAGGAAACCAAGAGAAAGAAACGCCAAACAAAATGCAGCCAACAATTTTCGAAACAAAAACTCGCCCTCAAAAACCCTTCCTTGACAGCAGTGCAGACAAACAAACAAACAAGAGCAAAACAACAAACAGATGGTGCTTGTTGTTGTGGTGGTGCTGGTTGTGTGTGTGTGTGTGTGTGTGTGTGTGTGTGTGTGTGTGTGTGTGTGTGTGTGTGTGTGTGTGTGTTTCTTCCTTGTATATTTAATTAGGCATCAGTATTTAATCGATAAAGAGTTAAATAAAATAAATACGACCCTGTAGGATTATGTGGTGAACGAGAGACAGAGTGTAAAGTGAGTGACAGAGTGATACAATCTTTCATCAACAATAACATCTTCCCCATACAGTGTTACCAGCTCAGATGACATAAACATTTGGGGACGTGGTCGCGAATTACCAAGCTCGAGTGTACATGTTTACATCTATACGTACTGTACTTATATCTCAGTTGCCTCCAAGAATCCATCCTCCGTGTCCTCATTTCATCGCCTAATTTCTTTTCCTGGCAAGACGTGAGTGCGTTTATAATGAAGGTCATCAAAACAACGGTGTGGAGATTTGCAAATTTAATTAGAGCTGCTTTAATCAGTGCAAGGAGTAAATGAGTCACACAAATCCCGCTAATTAGATCTAATTCGGTGTCTTGAATGGCCACTTACTCCCCACACCGCTGCAAGCAATCACCCCACCTGCCTACCAGCCTACCTGCCTACCTGCATGTCTACCTGCCTGTCTATCTACTTGCTTATCTGTCTACTTGCCTGTCTTCCTACCTGCCCTCCTGCCTACCAGCCTACCTGCATGTCTACCTGCATGTCTACCTGCCTGCTTATCTATCTACTTGCCTGTCTTTCTATCTGCCTATACCAGCCTACCTGCCTGCCTAATTACCTGCCTAAATGCATGCCTGTTCAGTTTCTATTCTTAGTCACACACACATACACACACACACACACTTAACTCAAATAGTATATCAGATGAACCAGACATGCAACAACCCTAATGGAAACTCTAATCAATTTACTTCTGATTTAAGCCAGACGGTTTAACTCTTAACTCAACTGTCTGCAAGCTTATTACTCGGAGTGTGTGAGTCTCCAGCCAGATCATGACCAGCTGCCGGGACCATGCATCTTCCTACCGTCCGCCATCCAAGTTATATATACACCGTACAGCATGTAACACTCGAGCTAGTTAATTATCAGGAATAGGACTGTAAAAAAACCCCATGAAGATCCAAATTATACTCTGAACATTTAAGCTAGTTAATTATCAGGAATAGGACTGTAAAAAAAAAACATGAAGATCCAAGTTATACACTGAACACTTAAGCTAGTTAATTATCAGGAAAAGGACTGTAAAAAAAAACATGAAGATCCAAATTATACCCTGAACATTTAAGCTAGTTAATTATCAGGAAAAGGACAGTAAAAAAAATAAAACATGAAGATCCAAATTATACCCTGTACATTTAAACTGTTTAATTATCAGGAAATTGACTGTAAAAAAAAACATGAAGATCCAAGTCATACCCTGAACACTTAAGCTATTTAATTATCAGGAATAGGACTGTAAAAAAAACCCATGAAAATCCAAGTTATACCCTGAACATTTAAGCTAGTTAATTAATTATCAGGAATAGGACAGTAAGAACATGATAAATATCCAGGTTAGGCCTATACCCTGCACATTTATGCTAGTTACTTAATTATCAAGACTAGGTCAGTAAGAACATAATAAATATCCAAGTTAGGTATATACCCTGTACACATAAACTAGTAAATAATCAGGAAAAGTACAATAAAAGCAAAAATATCAAAGAGCTGGTATGACTTCAGAGGTATATAATAAGAACATGAATAATCTGTTTAGCAAGGAATTATAATGAGTAACTTTGAAACAACATCCACGTGAAGGAAACAGAAGAAGGTGTTGTGGTGGGACGTAAAAATTAGAGGGACGAGGACTATTGTATTGCTCTGATGTGTGAGGCAAGATACTTCTGTAGTTTGGGAAGAATGAGGGGGATTGTATGGGTGGAGAGGGAATGGAAGGAAGGAAGGAAAAATGAGGGGGTTGTATGGGTGGAGAGGGAAAGGAAGGAATGAAGGAAGAATGAGGGGGATTGCATGGGTAAAGAGGGAAAGGAATGAATGAAGGAAAAATGAGGGGGTTGTATGGGTGGAGAGGGAATGGAATGAAGAAAAAACATAGGGAGGTGACTGAGGAAAGAGAGAAACAGAAAGGAACAGGGAAAGGAAGGAGGAAGGGAATTGCATGAGGGAAGGAGAAAAGGAAGGACGGGAGAAATGGAAGGGAAGAAGGGAGGTGTTTGAGGAAAGACAGACACAGGAAGGAAGAGGGAAAGGAAAAAAAAGAGGGGAGGTGACAGAGAGAAAAGAGAAACGGAAAGGAAAAAAGGAAATTGGAAGGAAGAGGAAAGTTGTTTAAGGAAATAGAGAACGAAAGGAAGAGGGAAATGATGTAAGAAAAGAGCTGCATGTGAGAAGAGGGGAAGGAAGGAAGGAAGAGGGGAACTGCACGAGGGAAATGGAGAGGAACAGGAAATTTTTTAGGAAGGAGGGAAGAACGAGAGAAAGATTAAAGCGTAGGAGAAAAAATAAAGTAGGTATATATAAGTCTGCAGGGAGGTGGAGGGAAATGGCAAGAAAAGTAAGAAGAGGAGGAGGAGGAGGGAGAGAAGGAGGAGGAGGAGTAGGAGAGGGAGAAAGAGGAGAAGGAGGAGAGGGAGGAGATGGAGAGGGAAAGGGAGAGGGAGGGGGAGGAGGAGAAATAAATGGAATAGGACTTGGAAGAAAAAAGAATAGGGTCGGGAAAGGGAGGTCTGGTGATTCTAAAGACTGAGAGGGAACGCCAAAGAACAAGAACAAAAGAAGTGGGTAACAGAAGAGACAGAAGAACACCTGGCATTTACTGGGGAAAGAAAGAGAGACAGAGGCAGAGACAAAGAGAGAGACAAAGAGAGAGACAGAGAGGGAGACAGAGAGGGAGACAGAGAGAGAGAGACATAAATAGACAGACAGACAGGGAGAGAGAGAGACAGACAGACAGAGAGAGAGACAGAGAGATAGACAGACAGAGAGAGAGACAAAGAGAGAGACTGACAGGGACAGAGAGAGAGACAGATAGACAGAGACATACAGACAGACAAAGACAGAACCCATGTAACAACCCATTCACTAACTAAACCAAGACATACTATTATAATTCATCTGATAATACCAGACTGAACGCGTAAACAAGAACGGTACACACAACATCCCTCTATATATATACCTTCATCAAATAGCAGGATCGAACCCCTTGTCACACACACACACACACACACACGCCGTAATAGCTACTAACAGATATAAATAGGTTTGTAGTGATTCAAAAGACCATTACACATATATATATACGGTTAACATAGTATACAATATAACATATATATATATACGGTTAACATAGTATACAATATAACCTATATAGTGTAGACAAGGTAGGGAGAGTGTGTAAGCTGACTCCATCCCTTTATTTATGTCCTTGGGGTAGAGAGAGTGAACCTGTCTATCCCATTGTCCTTGGTGGGTTGGTGACTCACTTTAATTAAGGGGAGGGTATAGTTTTGACATTTTTGGAGATTATGATTCCTCCAAACTATTCCAGGCAACAGGATATCATTATTTTTCGTCATCTGGGTCTGTTTTCTGGCATACTTTGGAGGAATCAAGGTGCTTTAATGTACTAAAAGTATACTCTCCCCTTAAGGACTCTGTGATCGTGTATGAATATTGGATGGAGGCTTCTGATTCCTCCTGATCATGCCACTAAACAAGCTCCTTTCGTATATAATGTATGTAGGTGGTGTTTCGTGGCAATAGTTGAAGGATTCGTATACCTCCAATTTTTTTACGACATCACAAGGTCCCTAAATTAAGCCCAACTAATTATATCCTCACAAAATAATGATGATAATGATGATGATGATGATAAGGAAATTTATAATGATAATAATGACGATAAAGATGATTAGCCACTTATCAAACAAAGAAGGTCACTTTTTAATGCACTGTAAACGGAATAATGCATCTGGCCCCATTAAAGTAATTAGATATTATTATCATTATTATCATCATTAGATCATTTCTCCTATTTTAAACGGAGGGGAGAGAAAATATGTAATCAGCAATAATTTTGAGGGTCACTTTCACTTCCAAACGTATAATTATATTTTAAAACTAACATATTATAATTCGTTTCCATATTGTAGTTCTTTCATCTCTGGTGGTATATTTATCTCGTTTGCTACCTGTGCAGATCTCTAACAACATATTATACCGTAATTCCTTTCTATATAATAATTATAGTGTTGTTCTTTCATTTCTGGTGGTCGTAAATTTAGCGAGTTTGTTACCTGCGCAGATCCCAAACAACATAATTCCTTTCTATATAGTGTTGTTCTTTCATCTCTGGCTGGTCTTTTAGCGAGTTTGCTGCATGCCAACCCGGAAAAATATATATACAAATCTGACACGAGTGCAACGAGCGTAAAGCAAATCCATAACAGTGACCGTCACCCCAGGCCTGTTGACAAACCCGGCCCAGCGAGGGAAGGGGACAGTCACGGTCCACAGTCCTGCTTCAACACCTTCCGTCAAAAAGGCCATCGGAAAAATTGATAGGAAACTCTAGATAGGTGTTGGGTCTTTTGAAATATTGGTTCATTCGATTCATTCAAGCGGCGACTCACTTCATTCATCTGATGCAAGACTTTTGGCCGTAACTGTACACTCGGGAAACGTTCCAAAATTATCGTCACCATCACAAAAAAAAAAAAAAAAAAAAAAAAAGTCTAATTAAATTTTCGTCGATATCTGGATTCTTACCCAAGTCGCATCTTATAATAGGATCTAATTAGTATACGGAAAAAAATAATGATTGGGCACTTTGTTTATACCAGACAATATTTTATGAACTAAGATATTTTCAGAGGGGAACTGTGACAAATGAATAATATACAGGCTGGCTACCAAACTCTACATGTCAAAATATCCCCATGTACAGTTGCCAAAAAAGGTATTGCGACAACTATTAATACAACATTAAATATATTAATGCCCATAATTGTTTGTGGGGATTATAAGTTTGTATTACAGAAGGATATGTATATTTCCTTCGGTTATACATGCTTATAGTCCCTAATAAATGGTTGTGGATATTACTATAGTTAAAGTTTTATCAAGATTTGTCGCAATACCTTTTTGGGCAACTGTATACATTCGATACGGTCTCCTTCTTGCAATATTCCCCAGAAAGTGTTTTATGAACCAAGACTTTTTACTCGAGGAACTGTGACAACTTATTAATCTGATCAGGCTGGCTACCAAAATCAACTTAATCTCATCAGGCTGGCTACCAAAATCAACTTAAACTGATCAGGCTGGCTACCAAAATCAACTTAAACTGATCAGGCTGGCTACCAAAATCAACTATAGGTGAAAATATTTGGTTCTCACCTTGTCAGAAATCTTCCTTCCTTCCTTCACCCCCCAAAACAATGCCAGGTAAAACGAACTGCCAGTATACATACATACATACATACATACATACATACATACAAACAGCAT
This sequence comes from Petrolisthes manimaculis, assembly GCA_034508575.1. NCBI lineage: Eukaryota > Metazoa > Arthropoda > Malacostraca > Decapoda > Porcellanidae > Petrolisthes > Petrolisthes manimaculis. The sequence continues at coordinate 36,678 of JAWZYT010004158.1, forward strand.
TCAAGGTGGACAAAGTATTTTATCCCCAATGTGTCCCGAAACCCCCCATCGCCCCCATCCCCCCAATCCCCCCCACCGCCCCCCCAATCCCCCCCCATCCCCCCTGATGTCGCCCAAACATTTGAAGCGACGGAACACCGCTCTGATACAAATATTTTAGGTGGCAAAGGATATATGAGTAAAAAGAGGGACAAGAGCACCTCCTAAAATATTATGAGTGCCTGTGAAATGACCCTGCCATTATTCTATTTTCCTTTTTTTTTTTTTTTTAATATTAATAAATGAAAAGAGGAGAACAAAACTATGGCGAAATTCCAACCATTTGTATATTTTCCTTTTGATTTTTGATTTCTGTTTTTGGTGGGTTCATATTTTTTAAAGCATTAATATATGGTTATTAAGATGTATAATATTATATCAGATGTAAATTTCTTAACAAAACTAAAATGTCATAACTCTGGAAGCAATAAACCCTAATTAGTGATTATTAAAAGCTTGCGAAAATAACACGGCATAATTTTGATATATATAAAATAGCGTATGAATCTACAGGAATCACACACACACACAGACACACACACAAAGACACACGCACACACACACACACACAGACACACACAAAGACACACAAAGACACACACACACACACACACACAAAGACACACACACACACACACACACACACACACACACACACACACACACAGACAGACACTGATACACACACACACACACACACACACACACACACACACACACACACACACACACACACACACACACACACAAAGCCACTCCCAGATTGATTTTTAGTCAATATTTATCCACCAACATTTTCAAGACCTCATTTCTAATATTAGGTTTGAGGGAAATAATAATATGTGGACGATGCTGAAGGAAAACCGACCTTGTATCAGTACCCCTTTAAGAAACCCAGTGATGGTGGTGGACGAGAATTGGAGGCTACTGATTCCTCCTCACTATGCCACGAAACGAGCTCCTTCGATATACATAGGTGGTGGTGTTGTTGTCGTTTCGTGGCAATGATTGAAGGACTCGTTTACCTCCAATACATTTTTTTCTCTTCACTACGTTTCCCCTCGAGAGACTAAGTATCATACTGTCAAATTATCCCCGACCCAAACTACTAAACAATATTTATTTTTGTTTCTTTCGTCTCCCCCCAGCTTGATTTTAAAGGTCAGGTCAGGTCAGGTCAAAGGTTCAAGCCAGAAGGTCAGGTCAGGTCATGGGTTCGTGTCAGAAGGTCAGGTTAGGTCAGGGGTTCGTCTCAGAAGGTCAGGTCATGTCAGAGATTTGTGTCAGAAGGTCAGGTCAGGTCATCTCAGAGTTTCAAGTCAGAATGTCAGGCTAATTTAGATCAGATTTATTTCTACCACAAGAACGAGAGAAGAAGGAAGGACGAAGGAAGAACAGGACAAAAGAAAGGTGGAGGAAGAAAGAAGGAAGAGGAAAACTGGAGAAGAAGGATGAATATTGGAGAAGAAGGAAGGAGGATGAAAACTGGAGACGAAGGAAAGACAAAGGAAGAACAGGACAAAAAAAAAGGTGAAGGAAGAAGGAAGGATGAGGGAAGACGGAGGAATAAGGAAGAGAAAGAAAGACGAGTTGGAGGGATACAAAACTTTCCTAACCATACCAGGAAACAGACTAACCCAATGTTACTAATAGGGAGCTTCTGTTTCATGGCATCGTTTGGAAGATTCAGTAGTCCTCCAGTTTACCAAAAAGCAGCAGTCTCCCCTTCAAGCAATCGTTTTTAGTTTATTTATTTATACTGTATATATAATTTTTCTATTTTCCTCCATAAACTTTTATTCCATTTGATGCTATTTCTGCTTTAATTATTACCGACCCACAAACCCCAAGGCTCATATTCCATACTCTCCCCCTTCCCATAACCCCATGTCCCCTTCCTCCCCACCATTCACACACACACAGTCCCCCACCCACCCACCCACCCACCCACCCACACACACACACACACACACACACACACACTCCCCACGCATTCCCCTTCCACCTCCATACACACACACACACACACATACATACCCTCTTTCACCTCCACACACACTCACACACACACACACACACACACACACACACACAAACACAGATAAATAAACACACACTGTCACACACAATTACTGCATCCCGTGACCTTCTCTAACAATTTTATTTCATATTTGACTACTCCATTACGAAATTAATACGTGTGTTTGTACCAATGAAAAGCATTTTATGTGTAAAGAGTTTTCATGAATATAATTTACCGTTACCGATCACTGTTATTGTATTGTATCAGTGAAGCCATTCCTCAGTTTTGTTCCGACACATTTAACTATAGAGCTATTGATAGATCGATAGATTAACTAAAAATACTAATCTACTTTTGTTTCATTTTACGAGCCTGTGAAGCTTATATTTGCATACTACTGTACTTCACGACTTGGCAGATGTGGCCACACGACTTATTATGCCGCCGACTGTACATATCAATCGGTTATTAAACTCCCCCCTCCCCCCTCCACCCCTCCTTGGATATGAAGTAAGGAGAGAGGAGAGAGACACAAGAGCGAGGCAGGCAGTACCAAGGAACCAAAAAGGAGCGACAACCTGGGCCAGTTAAGGATAAACTTTCCTCATTTACGTGATGTGATTTGGCGTTACTTGGCCAGGCGGCCCACTGAACGGGTTGTAGTAATGGTCATTAGAAAAGTTTAGAAAATGCAGCATAAACTCGCCTGAAATATCTTGCGCCTGACATTACATTTTTGCTTTACAAATTTTTGGATGCAACGTGGCATTAAAATTTTGCTTTAGAAATTTTTGGATGCAACGTGGCATTAAAATTTTGCTTTATAAATTATTGGATGTAACATGGCATTTAAATTGTGCAAATTTTTTTTTCGATGTAACGTGGCATTAAATTTTTATTTATAAATTTTAGAATAAAACATGGCATTAAATTTTTTTTTTTTTTTTTTGGATGTAACGTGGCATTAAAATTTTGCTTTATAATTTTGGATGGAATATTTTAAGGATTGTCTAAAATGTACAGTTCAAGGAAATAATATAGATGAGTCCTCGTTACATATGATAATTTACTTAGAAACAATTGCCCACACAGAAAATAATGTGTTGGTGAATTACATGGAAAGTCTCCGATTCCTCCAAACTATACCACGAAACAGATCCCCCTATCAGGGTACCATTAAGGGCATTTGTTTTCTGATATAGTTAGGAGGAAACAGTGGCCTTCCAATTTACCAACAAGAGAATATCCCTTTAATTCATAGGTTTCTTTATGTAGTTTATGGTTGAACAATGTATCCATCTTACTAAAGGGAGTAATTCAATTTTGTAGCATTGGAGTGTCATGATTACTCCATAGTATGCCAGGAAACAGGACCAAATGAACAAACATAATGGTGCTCCGTTGCTTGGAATAGTTTGGAGTAATCGGTTGACTCCATATTTACAAACACTGCACTTAAACCTTAATTAAAGGGAGAACATAATTTTCTTAGATTGGAGGGCTACTGGTGCCTCCAAATTATCCCAGGAAACAAAATAGTCTCCAAAATACTAATAAGGAATCTGGTGTGTGTGTGTGTGTGTGTGTGTGTGACATAGTTTGGAGGATTCAGGAGCCTTGCAATGTATACGAATTAATAAATAAATCCCAAATACCAGGCTTACATGATCACCGAACCATTATACAAAATTTTACAATTCTCGAGATTACTCCTGTGTGAATTACTATTTTTTTTTAAATTAAAGTGTTGCATGAGTAAAAAAAAAAAAAAAAAAAAAAAAAAAAACTAATAAAATGCACCAGTATGAATTTGTCCCCAAACTAACGCGAGAAAAAAATCATGCATTACCTTAATTTTTTATGGATTATTATAATGAAGTGAACGGTGGGGTGGGGGCCTCACCTTTGACATTAACCCTCGTCCTGTGTAAATAAATAAATGCTCCATTGATGTGTCTGATTTTACTCGTCCATCTCTGTGATAATTATGAAATGTAATGTTTGTGTTTGTATTGTGACTGTCGGCTTAAATTATTCCTCTCGTGTAGGCTACTGTACATATAGGGTTGTTGTTGTTGTTATTGTTGTTGTTGTTGTAAATGGTAAATGATATGGTTTCTTAGTAAATTTATATCGAGAACGTTCAATTTTATTATTATCTCTCTCTCTCTCTCTCTCTCTCTCTCTCTCTCTCTCTCTCTCTCTCTCTCTCTCTCTCTCTCTCTCTCTCTCTCTCTCTCTCTCTCTCTCTCTCTCCTCTCTCTCTCTCTCTCTCTCTCTCTCTCTCTCTCTCCTCTCTCTCTCTCTCTCTCTCTCTCTCTCTCTCTCTCTCTCTCTCTCTCTCTCTCTCTCTCTCTCTCTCTCTCTCTCTCTCTCTCTCTCTCTCTCTCTCTCTCTCTCTCTCTCTCTCTCTCTCTCTCTCTCTCTCTCTCTCTCTCTCTCTCTCTCTCTCTCTCTCTCTCTCTCTCTCTCTCACACACACACACACACAGAGGAGCTAATCAAGACATTTTACCATTCACTTCCTTCACTTGGCCTGATAAATCCAAAGAGAGTTGCCCAACAAAAATGATCAGAGAAGATAAATGAATGAGAGTGTTTGGAGGCAGTGATGGGGGACTGTCTGTCTGATGAAGCAGTCTCACCCATCCATCAAGGAGTCGGAACAAATGGTCATAATTATTGGTGGGGTCATTTATTATGGATAATAGTTGGTCATAATTATTGGTGGTATCAATTATTATGGATATTTTTGTATCATCTAATAATTTTTGTCTGGTATTATTACAAGCTCATAATATAAGGAATATATATATATATATATATATATATATATATATATATATATATATATATATATATATATATATATATATATATATATATATATATATATATATATATGTATATATATATATATATATATATATATATATATTCTCTTGAACGTTTCACCCAACTCCTGGTAAACGATATATATTTAGGGGTTAGGGGATATTCAATATGGTTCTGAATATTTCGAAGCAAGTCCAGAATGATAGTTTGAATATTTATCCATCTCGTGTGTGTGTGTGTGTGTGTGTGTGTTCTTATCCTTCAGCAAACTGCCTTGTGGCCACGCTAAGCCTATAAAAGTGGCCATAATCTGAAGGTCAACATTGTCTTTGCACGTCACTTGATGATCCTCACTGTATATCTAAACAACTTGGACAAGAAAAGGTTTAATTTTTTTTTTTTTTTAAATCCAACACTGACACTACAACAACCAATCTCAAGCCTCGATAACTTGTGTACAGTCGCGGCATATAGTCCATGAACAGATATCCCCCTACACCCTACACGGTCATCAAGGATTTTGTGGTTGTAGCCTCCAGTGATGTGATGGTAATTGTGACACGAGTACAAAATATCGACATTCTATAAAATATATTATAAACAGAGTATCATCAAAGGACAAGAACGCAACAACAACAACAAAAAAAAATAATAATAATAATAATAATAATAATAAAAAGCGTGTTCCAACAGTCTCCTTAAGGTGGTACGGTAATTCTTTTTGGGTACATTAAAGTGTCATGATTCCTCCAAAGTATGCCAGGAAACAGGAAAAGAAAAGCAAAACAATTATAGTTTGGAGGATTCGGTTGCTCCAGATTTATCAACACAAATACTTCCTTCCTCCTTAATTAATCCTCAAACATCGATGAAAAGATAATGTCACTAAACTGGTTAAGAAAAAAACAAATAATATATAAACAGCTTTAACTCGCATATCAGACAAAATTGCTCGATTATTATGAATTTTATGACCTCTTTAAAGGGGGTAGTATCCTTTTGGTACATTGGAGCTTTTCGAGTCCTTCAAAACATACAAGGAAACAAGACCAGATAAACAAAAATAATGGTAGCCTGTTGCCTGAAATAGTTTGGAGGAATCAGCCAGTTGTTCCAGATTTACGAACACTATATACTATCTATCCTCCTTTTAATACACGAAGAAGCCATATTATCATAAACCAACTCTGAATGAAGGAAAGACAGTCAGCTTGAATGAGAAGGGGAACCAACCCGTATAACTAACTAACTAACTAACTAACTAACTAACTAACTAACTAACTAACTAACTAACTAACTAACTAACTAACTAACTAACTAACTAACTAACTAACTAACTAACTAACTAACTAACTAACTAACTAACTAACTAACTAACTAACTAACTAACTAACTAACTAACTAACTAACTAACTAACTAACTAACTAACTAACTAACTAACTAACTAACTAACTAACTAACTAACTAACTAACTAACTAACTAACTAACTAACTAACTAACTAACTAACTAACTAACTAACTAACTAACTAACTAACTAACTAACTAACTAACTAACTAACTAACTAACTAACTAACTAACTAACTAACTAACTAACTAACTAACTAACTAACTAACTAACTAACTAACTAACTAACTAACTAACTAACTAACTAACTAACTAACTAACTAACTAACTAACTAACTAACTAACTAACTAACTAACTAACTAACTAACTAACTAACTAACTAACTAACTAACTAACTAACTAACTAACTAACTAACTAACTAACTAACTAACTAACTAACTAACTAACTAACTAACTAACTAACTAACTAACTAACTAACTAACTAACTAACTAACTAACTAACTAACTAACTAACTAACTAACTAACCAACCAACCAACCAACCAACTAACTAACTAACCAACTAACTAACCAACTAACTAACCAACTAACTAACCAGCTAACTAACCAGCTAACTAACCAACTAACTAACCAGCTAACTAACTAACTAACCAACTAACCTGTATAACTAACTAACTAACTAACTAACCTGTATAACTAACTAACTAACTAACTAACTAACTAACTAACTAACCAGGACTAACCAAGATAATTAGGAAGAGCTTTATTCAGTGCAGCTATAAAACACATAAACAAATCCCCCCTAATGAGCTCTAATCCAACATTTTACAAGGCCCTTTCACCGCATCCACTCGCTTTATGAATGTAGGTATGAAGTGATATGTGTGTGTGTGTGTGTGTGTGTTTATTGGAGGGGGTATATGTATGTGTGTGTGTGTGTGTGTGTGTGTGTGTGTGTGTGTGTGTGTGTGTGTGTGTGTGTGTGTGTGTGTGTGTGTGTGTGTGTGTGTGTATGTGTGTGTGTATGTGTGTATGTGTGTGTGTGTATGTGTGTGTGTGTGTATGTGTGTGTGTGTGTATGTGTGTGTGTGTGTGTGTGTGTGTGTGTGTGTATGTGTGTGTATGTGTGTGTTTATGGGATGCTATTTATGTATGAAAGTATGTGTGTGTTTCTGGAATACATGTACAAAGGACTAAAATGTTAACTCTCATTTCAATATTAACTCCTTCACCTTTTCAGCAAGTCCTAAGCTCCATGCCAGCCTCTTGTTACCTCTCTACCCTTTACCACTCAGCCCTCTACCCTTTCTCTCAACCCTCTACCCTTTCTCTCAGCCCTCTACCCTTTCTCCCAGCCTAACACCCACGTCAACCTTCCATTTCATTTCATCCTCAACCCACTCCCTACTTTACAACTTACCAGGTACTCCAGTCTCCAGCACCGAGGAAGCTGCTCTTGTTAGGGTTATTCTCCTTCATGGCTGTCTTTATCATCATCATTTCACCCTCCTCTTCCACTCACGTCACTCGTATTTACTCATTTTATTCGCTAAGCACTACGGTACCCACTTCATCCTGTTACATCACACTCATTTTCTCATTTCACTCATTCTCATTTCACTCGTCCTACTTCACTTTATTCACTTGTTGACATGACCCATTATATTGGCATCGTGCACCTCACTTAATGACATGACACTCATCTCACTCCACCCACCACATCACAATTATTCATCTCATCAACCACATCCCATCGCACCTCAACTTATGCACCGATTTAATTAGAATTACACACTCGCGCTTAGCATAAATGAGTAGGGAGTGATGCTGTATTAAACTGGGTAATAAGGATGTTAAAAAATGATCCCCACGCCCTTCCTCACGCCCTTCCCCATGCCCTTCCCCACGCCCTTCCTCACGCCCTTCCCCACGCCCTTCCCCACGCCCTTCCCCACGCCCTATTCACTCTCGCCCACCTCATTACCCGCCACGCCTTTTCTGCCGGTACGTATATTTCCCCACACCCTCTCCTACTAATCCAAGGCTCCATTCAGATCCTTCATCATTTTTCAGGGGGTCGGTAGGGTTATTATAGTGAGTACAGGTGAATAATAATAATATGTGGTGGTGGTGGTGGTGCTACTGTTGTTATATACTTGCTCATCACCTTACCGGATTCTGCACCTTTCGTTTCATTTTATTTTCCTTTCCCTTCGCTGCCCCTTGTTTTGGATAACCTTTCTTCTTTTCTTACAATTCTCTGTGTCTGTCTCTGTCTTTGTCTCTCTATTTTTCTTTCTCTGTCTTTGTCTCTCTCTATTTTTCTTTCTCTGGACATTCCTCTCCACATACCTAATTTTCTCCTCTTTTTCCTCCTTTTTCATTCCCTTCCCTTCCTTTAATATATTTATTCTTCTCTCTAAATAATCATCTTTCCCTTACACATTCCTCATCACCAACCAATATTTCACTCTCACCAATTCTTCCTCTTCCCTTTCCCTTCCTTACGTCAACATATTTTTTTTCTCTCTTTACATATTCCCTTTTTCCCTGTACACCCATTCTCTGTATTTCCTTTTTCCTCCATATCTATTCTTCATATTCCTTTTCCTCCATACACATCCATCCACACCAACCATTATTAATTTTTTTTCATACATACATATTCCTTTTCCTACATACACATTCATATTCCTCTTCCTCCATACACATCCCTTCCTTTAACTCTATACACATCAATTCCTTTTCATCCATACACATCCATTCCTCTTCCTCCATATACATCCATTTCTTTTCCTCCATCCACACCAACCTCTTTTTTCCCCCGTCTCCTTTGGTGCTTCCCTCATTCGGCAGCGTGGCAGGACACACTACTGGGCCATCAATAACACCTCCCCGTCACACCCAGGATATGAGGTTCTCTACCCACCCACCTACCAACCCACCTCGACCCCCAGGAATATATCAACCTTAGTAAGATCCTTGCCATGCCAAAGAGAGAAGTATTGTTCGATGGATGGATGGATAGATGGATAGATACCTGCTGGGTGCTGTTAGATGCATGGGTTGTGATCGGAGGGGGAGGTGGTGAGGGAAATAATGGTACCTTGTTTATAGTGGTCGTGGTCGTGGTGGTGATAGTGGGTGGTGGTGATGTGTATTATAATTTCCTTAGTTGGTTTGCTAACAATGTACAGTAGTATGTAGGCGGTTTCATAACACACATTGTTTACGTGAACATTGTTTACGGATAATTCTTACGTTCATGTTGTGTTTGTATTCAGTGTGACAATAAAGTTATCTTAGATTATCTTTCGAGAATGGATTGAAAAAAAAAGGAGACATATACATAGACACATAAACGAATATAGATATACATAAAAGGATTCTGTTCATCATGGTCGCTTTCTACTCGACACAGTAACACTTTATTTGATGACTGGCGATGGAAGGTTGGAGGGAAGTATGTATGTGCGAGGGGACCATGAATGTTATAGTGTTGTTTTGTTCAGACTGGGTTGTATGGATGGGTAAATATATTGAGAAAGAGTCTATGGAAAGGCAGAATGAGAAACCTATATGGGTACATGTACTGTATAGTGTAAAGGTATTTTTTGCTGTGAATAATACTTCACTGGGAACCTTTTTAATTTACTTTATGGAAGAGCTTAGCAGTAGAGATGGTAACGCAAATATACGCAGGTGTAAAATGTTATGTAAATTCATAGTCTGGTCAGGATTGAACACTGCTATAACTACACAGAAGCCCAGAAGCCCAGTTCATGTGTTGGTGTCCATTGTCAATATAGAGACCAAACTGAGAAACTGGATGCGATGCTTAACTTAATTGTAGTGATTTTCTTGTGAACTCTGTGAAGTATACAACCCCTTAAGGGATCCTATGTTGTAGTCAGAAAATTGGAGATAAACGAGTCCTTCAAATATTGTCACTAAAAACTACCTATAAGAAAAGAATTTGTTTCGTGGCATGGTCAGGAGGAATCAGAAGCCTCCAATATCATACACTAACACAGGGTCCTTAATTACACTGAGCCTGGATATACAACACCACTCGTCCCATACACTTTGATCTTTACCCAATCCAGTCGAAATTATTAGGGTCAGGTCTCTGCTCAAATCTTTCGAGGTTGAGTTTCCTGTGGGTAAGAGGGACTTGGTCGAGGAGAGGAAATGACAGTCAAATTGGTCTTTGTTGTCCTGACCGGGTTAATCTGAGGGTCAGTCAGCTACCTGCTCCTTTCCTGTCCCTCGGTCAGTGGTGGCGACAACCAGGGAACACGATCCATTAGCCTTATTAGAATATAGGCAGGACTCTGATATCCAGGAACACCAAAAACATTAGATGGTTGTCACTGAGAAATGCATTATCTTTATCAGTATTAACAAACGGGAAGGACTCTGAATCAGCAGTACGGTATTTCAAACATAATAATAATAATGTTGTCACCGAGAAACACATCATCACTAATACTGCTCAGATGAAATGGCTTTATTATAAGTGTATTCCTCCCATAATTAGGAGGGTAATTCATATTTGTCCTAATTTCAAACTAATTAATAATTTTCACTGAGAAACACAATACGGTATCTTGTTATCAGTACTGCTCATTATAAATTTCGAAAAATATTGATATTTGCCCCATCTCAAACAAATAAAGGACTGTCATTAAAAAACAACATTCATTATCTTATCATCAATATTGTTCATGATAATCGGGAAAAATAGTGATATTAGGCCTTTTTCAAACTTATGAATGGTTGTCACTGAGAAACACATTACATTTTTATCAATACTTTTATCAATACTTTTATCAATACTTAAGAAACAACATTGATTATCTTATCATCAATATTGTTCATGATAATCGGGAAAAATAGTGATGTTAGGCCTTTTTCAAACTTATGAATGGTTGTCACTGAGAAACACATTACCTTTTTATCAATTAATACTGCTCATCATAATCAATATCCTATCCTTCCTCTATTTAATTACTTATACATAATTAACAGACTGATACAGACAGACATTTTACTTATACATAATTGACAGACTGATACAAACAGACATTCAAATTTTACACATTCATTGGTTTATTTTAGCTTCGGTTGATTTATTTTTGTTTGACGGATAAAGTTGAGTGTTATTTTATGAATCAGTTATTTTGTTAGGTAAGGTTAGGTTAGGTTAAGCTCAGATAGGTTAGGTTGGACTTGTGTTAGGTTAATTAAGTTAGGTTGAAATTTTGTTAGGTTAGTCATATTCAGCTTAAGTTAGGATAGGTTGGTCATATGTTACGTAAGGTCTAATTTTGTTAGATTAGGTTAGGTTAAAATTGTGTTAGGAGGTGGTTAGGTTAGAAGTGTTAGGTTAGGTAAGACTTGCGTTGGTTATGTTAGGATAGAATTGTGTTAGCTTAGGTTAGACTCATGTTACGTGAGGTATGTTTTGGTTAGGTTAGGTTAGGTTAGGTTTAGTTAGGTTAGACTTGTGTTAGGTTAAGTTAAGTTAGTCTTGTGTTAGGTTAGGTTAGATTAGACTTATGATACGTGAGGTATGTTTTGGTTAGGTTAGGTTAGGTTAGGTTAGGTTAGGTTAGAATAGAGTTGCGTTAGGTTAGGTTAGGTTAGACTTATGATACGTGAGGTATGTTTTGGTTAGGTTAGGTTAAGTTAGGTTAGGTTAGGTTAGGTTAGATTTGTGTGATGTGAGTTTGTATGTTTAAGAGCGCCGCAAGTGTGATTCTGTATGCAAAGTATAGGAAGGTAAGGTGTTTGTGCAGGAGCAGAGGAAGAAATACATTACTTCAAGATTTATGTGTGTGTTTATGTGCATACAGTTGTGTGTGTGTGTGTGTGTGTGTGTGTGTGTGTGTGTGTGTGTGTGTGTGTGTGTGTGTGTGAGAGAGAGAGAGAGAGAGAGAGAGAGAATAAATTATGAATAAATATACACACACACACTTTATTTCAATAGTATATTAGATGACAATTTATTAGTTCCTGTTCGGGAGTTTTAATTCCTCACGAAAAAAAAGTTGGCGTTTCCAGATTAATGCATTATTAAATAGAATTAGTCAGGTTTTTAATACTTAATCAAATAAATCATTAATTTATTCACCAGGTGTGTGATGGAGTGTAGATTAACATATTTTATAACAGAATATTTATCAGCATATATGTTTCGATTCATGATATTAACATTTTTTATTCTGTATGTTAAAGGGACAAGTTTAGTGTTGGTAAATTTGGACCAACTGAATCCTCCAAACTATTCCAAGCAACAAAACACCATCATTTTTGCTCTTCTGGTCCTGTTTCCTAGCATACTTTGGAGGAATCAAGGCACTCCAATGTACAAATAAAAAAAATAAAAAAAACATCTTAAAGGCATATAAACAGGAATTTTATTTGGTAATACATAATAATTGGGATTATTTATATACAAAAGAAGAGTATGAATGATTGTGTCACATTAGGTCACCAGACAAGGGGGTAATTATTATTTTTGTGAGTGTATTAGAGGCTTCTGATTCCTCCAAAACTATGCTATTCAACAGAGTCTAATTTTCTGGGACTGGAATCGAATAAAGGAATCAGAATAATTTATCCACATTAGTTAGAAAAGAACATTACATATATAGGCATCTTAAAAAAATAATAATAATAATCAATATATATATGAAACATTCCGTCTGTCTGTTTTAGCCGCTATGCACGGCCACATCGTTTACCTAAGGTAAAAAGCAATGCGCCATTTTGATCTATGAAGCCTGGGAAGCGTCCTTGGCCTACAATTTTTTGTTAATGACCAATGGGGGGGTTGGTGGGTTTGAACCCCTGCAGCCCAAGCCAGAGGCTGTTATTTGGCTTTAATCGAAAGATCCCAGGTTCGAATCCCTGGTACAATAAAAAAAAAAATGTTGACAAATGATACACCATTCTGACTAGTGTAGTCCCGGGAATGTCCTCGGTCCAATTTTATTTTTGGTGGATATATGTTTCTTGAATTATCAGCTTAAAACAACCAAAGATTAATGGCTTTCTCAACATAGATTCTATGGTCTCAAGCATCAAGGATGCAGGCAGGCCTGACTTGCATGATCAGTTTAGGAATGAATTCAAACCACAAAATGTTGAACACTTAAATTTAATACTAAATCTAAAAACAGTGGAAAAAAAATAAATGACCAATGGGGATTGGGTTCGATCCCAGTACCCCTGCAGCTCAATTCGCCACTCGGGCCTTGCTATTTAATCGTGGCTGTTACAATGCCACCTTCTGCTGTAGTTGCATCATGGATAACTTTTGTGGTTGTAAAGCTGGCATGGTTTCTCTGGGGGACCAGAAACCACACCGGATAATGAACTCCTCCCACCCTCCTAATAAGTTTACATAAAAATAATTGGAGGAATTTTTGTGACAAAACCACATGTAGGATCTTCACCCGGACAACGTCGGGTATCGCTGCTAGAAATAAATAAATAAAAACTATAAATCAAGCAGATGCAGAAACAAAAATCTTAAAATTGTTTAGTCCTTTCTACCTCTCGACTTTTTTATCACCCATGTTCTAAAAGAATAAGACATTTACCTTCTCTTTGGTTTATGAAGCCAGTAACCATTTTTGCGAAGAGAAAACTTGCAAAAATCCCCCGCCAGAGGTTTGGACAAGAGTCTGAAAGGGTATGCAAATAAATCTGATGCTCCATAACTTAGGCACGGAGGGCTGGCTTTCAGGTAAGACCCAGACCACACACACATACATACACACACACATATATACATTCACAGACACACACACATATGCACACATATATACATTCTCAGACACACACACATATACATATATACATTCATAGACACACACACATACAGTACATATATACACACATTGACACATACACATACATATAATATACACACATAGACACACACGCACACATACGTATATACATACATAGACACAAATACAGACGTAGAGTCACACATATACAGTATATATATATATACATACATAGACACAATATATACATACTGTACATACACACAAACATACACGCAGGACACTTTACCAATTTTCGCTATAAACTTTATTTACATAATTTATATATCATTACCTATGAAGTTGTCATCATTAATTTTCTCAGTTTCTGAAAAAAATAATACTATATGAGTTACATTATGGCTTCCTAGTTGGATCTACTTTACGTTAGGTTTTTTTGCACTTCCTCCCACACACACACACACACACATGCACTCACATACCCATTCACATACGCACACACACGCACACATGCACACACACACCCATTCACTCACACCTCCATTCACTCACATTCACTCACCCACTCACTCACTCACTCGCCAAATAAAACATGTTGAGACTGCTTGCATACAACTTAACATGCAGAAGCGCAACACGCACTACACAAAGGAAGCAATACACTGAAAGAGACGGGTGAGAGGAGAAGGAAGGAGGTGGAGAAGGAAGGTTAGGAGGTGGAGAAGGAAGGTTAGGAGAGGGAGAAGGAGGGCTAGAATGAGGAGGAGGAGGAGGAGTGTTAGAAGGAGGAGGAGAAGGAAGGTTAGGAGAGGGAGAAGGAGGTCTAGAATGAGGAGGAGGAGGAGGAGTGTTAGAAGAAGGAGGAGGAGAGATAGAAGGAAAGGGAAGGAGGTGGAGAAGGAAGGTTAGGAGAGGGAGAAGGAGGGCTAGAATGAGGAGGAGGAGGAGGAGAAGTGTTAGAAGGAGGAGGAGGAGAGATAGAAGGAGGAGGAAGGTTAAGGGGAGAAGAAGGAAGGTTTAAAATGAGAAAGAAGTGGAGAACGAGGGCTAGAATAAAGAGGAGCAGGAGTGTGAGAAGGAGAAAGAGGAGAGATAGAAGGAAAAGGAAGGTTAAGGGGAGAAGGAAGGTAGGTTAGGAGAAAAAGAAGGAGGTTTAAAATAAAAAGGAGAGGAAAGAAGAAAAGAGAAACACACTATTCTAAAAAAAAAAAAAAAAAAAAAAAAAAAAAAAAAAATTCCCCCTCCCCATCCCTATCCTATATACACACACACAAGTCCTTGTTTACAAATTGCAGCTCCTCCATATTATAATCAGGCAAGGATTATCGGCTCGAACTGCTCTTGATGTCGCTATATATAGAAAGTGGACACTCATCTCTTTTGTGCCAATATTTACCTGGTTATCAATCCGAATGTTGCGTTGCGTCGGGGGTAATGGATACGAAGTAGGGCAATATTTTTTGTCACGACTAACAATACAAATTTCTGTGTTGCCTTCAGTATAGCATTTCATCTATGGTTTAATTGTTTTATTCTGTTATATGACATGTGAATTGGATCTGACGAGTTGTAAATATTCCACACTCTTGACTCGTTCCCAATTACTTCCCATTTGATGTGTGTACCGTAATCATTAATGTACTGTGGCTAACTAAAGCTGGATAATTAGACCTACCTGTCATTGAGAAAGGTTCAAGATGGAATGAGTTTACAGTTTAGCGAGACAAATAATCACAAACTTATCAAATGACTGTATATAATGTGGCAATACTTCTCTTGATTTTAGATAATATACGGACAGACAAGCCTATCCCCTACTACTGCACCTCCAAACCCTTCCCCCCAAGCCTGTCCCAATATTCCCGGAAACCCGAAACCCCCCAACCCCCCCCCCCCCCCCCCTACAAGCCTGTCCCATACTCCCGCCTCACCCCCCATATTAAGGAATTAGGAAGCAGGGAAGTGAGACTCTCCTTCTACACTCTCTGGGATACAATATAACGGGATGGGATGGAAATGCAAATTGGATTCACAGGCAGCAGCAGGGTCAATCCTCTGGGCTTTATTTGTGCCTGAGTTGTAGTGAAAGTCTCTCTCTCTACACATTTCTGCGCCCCGGGAATGACACTTTGGGTACGAGGAGAACAGAAGGCCAAAGCTGAATAATTCCCCGTATAGTACAGTCATGGACAATACTCCTGAAACACCTTCCAATGAAACTGCCTCGATAACATTTGGTACGAAACTGAAACACCAGTAGTTTTAAAACATTTGAGCGCCCTTACTGGAGCTCTATGAACCCTCCAAACTACTCCAGGCAACATATTCCCTATCCGAAACACTGAAGCGTTTTGAGGCCTGGATTATTTGGAGGGTTCATAGAGCTCCAGTAAGGGCCCTCAAATGTTTTTTTATTTCAAAGTATAAACACACTTCCTCAAATGTATTCGCCACAAGGAATCCCACGTGAACACAATCCACCACAAGGCAAGGTAACCTACTTTTCTACACCAGTTTATTTATATTCGTTTGATTTGTTTTCGCTTCGTTCTGGCATTGGGTTACAGGCTAATGGGATTCCAAGAATGTATTTTTTTACACGGCATAAGAACTGTCTGAAAAAAAGATAAAATAAAAAAAATATATTGCCCTAACACAAACTTTGATTTTTCTATATATTTTTTTTTTTCCCAATGCCCAATATATTTATTTATCTTTCGGATCGTGGGTGGCGTGTTTATTCTTTATTGCAAGTTGATATCTGCACAGAGAATTTTTACATTTCGCACACGAGAAATTCCTTTACCCACTTTTAATCTATTTTTTTATTTATATCTTTTGAAACAAGTATTAGTTTATATAAAAAATAAAACTGTGTAATTTATATACATGTGCACAAATATTTCCATACCGAACTTTTGCTGCGTATTTTATTATGTATATAAATACGATATTTTACTTTTTTGTCTATAGGGATGAGATCGTCTTGTTGGTGAATTGAAAGGTCCAGTGATTCCTTCAAACTTTAACAGGAGGAAACAACAGATCCCTTATTAGTACAAACATTGAGGGCTTCTGTTTACTGCCATAGTTTGGAGGAATCACACACCATCCAATTTCCCACAAAAAAGAGAATCAAACTCCCTTAAATGTTACAATGTTACTTCACTTTTCTATACCACACACACATGTAGTTCACTGAGCCTGACGTTACCCCCTCGACCCTCCAAGGTACAACAGCAGTACTTTGAGGGTTTGACAGAGAGCTAACCCCTTTCCACACACACACAATATATTTAAGTTTTACACAAGAAATTTCGTGGCCAGAGTATAAAATTTTCGGGACTGAATTTAAATAGACATCTTCAGGTAAAAGACAGTGACGAAACGTTGCCAAAAATAAATAAATAAATAAATGAATAACTAAATAAAACTCTAATAGTCAAAGTGTTAATGTTATTTCCATATATTGTTCTACTTTATAAACTGGATTTCGTATTCGACACAACAAAATATAAATAAACCTTCCACTTTCCATCTCCCTATTTCTAAAAAAAAAAAAAACAAGAACTATAATAATACACAGCTTTTACGTTTTTCGCATATAAACATTTTACTATAGACTGTATTCCGTATTCTACAAAACAAGATATATATACAGACTCCCTCCCTTCTCCAGCTCTCTCTCTCTATTTCTCTCTCTCTCTCTCTCTTTCTATCTATCCCTCTCTCTCTCTCTCTATCTATCTATCTATCTATCCCTCCCTCGGTCTCTCTCTCTCTATCTATCTATCTATCTATCTATCTATCCCTCCCTCTCTCTCTCTTCCTCTCCCTCTATCAATCTATCTATCTATGATCTTTCTCTCTCTACCTTCCCCCCTCTCTCTCTCTCTCTCTCACTCCCCCCTCTCTCACTCTCTCTCTACCTTCCCCCAGCGGTTGTTTTCCGGGGTTTTGAGGGAGAAGCCTTGTGACGGGCAGGAAGGGGGAGATAACTCAACCATCTACCCTTTATCTGGGGACGGGGTTTGGCATTTTCCAGACACGAGCAACTTCCAACTCTACTCTCACCTCCTTCCCGAAAAGAGATATGAATGGTTTATATATTTATTTATTTATTTATTTATTTATCTATTTATTTATTTATTTATTTGTTTATTTGTTTATTTTTATTTATCTATTTATTTGTTTATTTACTTATTTTTTATTTATTTTTTATCTACTATATTTGTTTTTAGTTACTTTATTTATTTTTATTTACTTTATTTATTTTTATTTACTTTATTTATTTTTTATCAATTTTTTATTTACTTTATCTATTTTATATTTATTTTATCTATTGTTTATTTACTTTATTTTTTATCTATGAATCAATATTTCAAAGATCAATAGCTATACAGGGTCGTACTATTTTTCGACGCTGTTTCATTCGAAGGTGTTCCAGGACTTTTGACCGTGAGTGTACACAAATATTTACAATACATTCACGTACAACCAACAACGGTATAGCCTACAAATTACCAGTAACAATAATATAAAGGCATTGGCTATTCATTTATTATAATTCTGTTTAATCTTGTATACATATCACCGAAACATTTATAATTATACACTAGGGTTGATCAGTATAAATAATTCTAGGGTTATAATTATCCACTATAATTTTATATGGCTGATCGTTTTAAATTATTCTGTGGTTGGTTGTTTGTATTCGTATTTCTTTAGGCTCGTCACTCATCACTTATTCTCTGTCTCCTTTGTTTTATTCGCTTGTTTGTCTTCGTATTTTAGTCTCGTCGCTCATCACGTATTCTCTGTCTCCTTTGTTTTATTCGCTTGTTTGTCTTCGTATTGTTTAAGGCTCGTCACTCATCACTTATTCTCTGTCTCCTCTGTCTTCTTCTCTTGTTTGTATTCGTATTTTTTTAGTCTCGTCGCTCATCACTTATTCTCTGTCTCCTTTGTTTTATTCGCTTCTTTGTCTTCGTATTGTTTAAGGCTCGTCGCTCATCACGTCTTCTCTGTCTTATTCTTTTGTTTGTCTATGTATTTTTAATCTCGTAACTCATCACGTATTCTCTGTCTCCCTTGCCATTACCTAGCTCACCTCCTCTCACTGGGCTTCCACTCTTGACTCAGGCCTGTATCAGACTCTGAGAATAAATGAATGGGCTTTCCCTCATTATAAACCATCATCACTACTACCTAGGAATATTATCACTCCTTTTTTAATTGAGCAGTGATCAGACAGACATCATCTTACACCCATCCAACCATAATAGAATCACTCTCTCTCTCTCTCTAGACATCCATTGTTTACACAGACTAATAATATAGGACTCGAAGATTGAATTAAATGGTCTTTTCTTTCATTATATTATATGCCATTGCTACAGTAGTTAGGGACAAAACCATTACTCACACTCATCCCTATAATCATCATCATCATCATCATCATCTTTTCTCGTCCAAACAAACTATCAAAGAATCGACAACAACTCGGTGGGGTTTATTTTTTTTCCCCTTCAATACTCTAGTCTGGTGCCTATCACTCCCAGGGCTCTCTCTCTCTTTACTCACCCCGCTATCAGTACCCACAAATTACGGGACCAACTTGCACCCTGTGATAAGCCCGCGATAAGACTGCATGGAGAGAGAGAGAGAGAGAGAGAGAGAGAGAGAGAGAGAGAGAGAGAGAGAGAGAGAGAGAGAGAGAGAGAGAGAGAGAGAGAGAGAGAGAGAGAGAGAGAGAGAGAGAGAGAGAGAGAGAGTAGAGTAGGTGGAACAGAGAACCCACATCCACAACCATCACCCACTCTTTCACTCCGTGGTACAAAACAGATGTGGAAGATGGAACCACAATAAACAGGAGAAAGACTAATAAGAGACAATAGGAAAGAGAGACTAGGAGAGAAAACAGTTCAATAGTGAAAAACTGAAAATATACTAAAAAATAAAAAAAAAAGAGAGAGACAGAGACCAGAGTGATTAGATGAGGATAGAACAGTTCAGGATGAAACCACAACAGACTAGATAGAGACTAAAGACCAGAGTGAATGATAAAGAGAAAACAGTGCAGAAAGAAACCACAACAAAGAGAAAAGAGACTAAAGACCAGAGTGAATTGATGAAAAGAAAACAGAGCATCGGCAAAAGCAACATTCACCTGACTGGGATAAAGCTAGACTGAAACCGGACTAATACCGTGAGATGATGAGAATAGTAGTAAGTAACTCGACTAGATTAATATAAAGCCAGACTCTGAATAAAGACCCTTCATTATGCAGAAGGGAGCAGAAGTAACCCACAGGAGGCTTGGGCTGGCGAGGATAATATATTACGAAAACTTTGTGTGTGTGGAGGAGAAAGGAATCACAGCCATAGGAAGGGAACGTATGCTCACTTACTGTACAGTCCTGGAAACAATACAATACCCCAGACGGTAAATAATTTATGACCATTGATGTCTGGGAAATGCAAAAAATTATATATTTGTTATATCTAAGTGGCCTCATAAAAAATACGAGTACAATGTAATATATCAATAAATATGGTGTAATAATCATATGCCATCATATTACCCCTAAAATATATAATAAACACCGTATACACGAACTAATAATCAAGGGGAGACAACAACAACAACAACAACCACAACCACTATACAATAATCTTAAAACCTCCACAACTCTTCCTTCTGTTATTGTCGCCTTTCTGCCCCGGTATAATCTTTTAGCACACAATGTATCCTGGCAGCGGATGGGCCACGTTGGGTGTTGGGAGGTTTGTGTCTCAGGGCCGCCTCATACACACTAAAACGCCATTCTTTTTCATTTCTGTTAATCTCCATGCAGGAAGCCTTGGTCCCATATTTGCTGCCTGGCACAGAATTTCGCCCACCGGTTTTGGAGGGGGTCTAACTTTTACAGCCTAGACTTGCAAAGGAGATTTTTTTTTTTTTAATGTTTGCCTTTACTGTTTCGCTCTCCTCTCTCTCTCTCTCTCTCTCTCTCTCTCTCTCTCTCTCTCTCTCTCTCTCTCTCTCTCTCTCTCTCTCTCTCTCCTAACTGCCTTTCTCAGGATGTCAAATTTTTAGGTCCATTAAAAGTTTATATACGGTATATAAATATGTTTGTTTAATGTCTACTCTTCGTGTGCAGTCAAGGGTAGAACGTCTTCCTTCTCCTCTCTATTGGATAACTGTGAAACCTATGGCAGTATTAATAGAGTAAAATACCTTCTTGAAAACAGGATATGTGAATATTAATTACAATATTTTTTTTTATCTCATTGAATAATAATTACTGTTTTATTACGGTATTGTAAAGTGATATGAAACTGTTTATGTTTTTCCAGCTTTCTCCCCATACATTCCCCCAATCATAAATGGTAAACAACTTTGAACACATCCATGCAAATCCTTTCAACCTAATCTTTACATATCTTTACTACACTTACCTATCTTTATTACACTTACATGCTACAGTTATGATAATAATAATGATAAGCCTGTGTTCCATAAAGATAAGAATTTGACTAAAATATAAAACATACTGACAAAAACTATCGGCATATGCTTATAAAAATGTGTGTTCCCAAGGTGGTATTACTTTTGTCAACAATGAACTAATTTATTCGGAGTCCAAACCGCTGCTCAAAGTTGCTACAACATTCATTTCGGAATGCAGAATGTATATATATAAATGTAGCGAATTTACTGTTTTTGTTTGGCTGATAAAAAAATACGAATATTTAATTGCTCCTCAATGAAAGAGCGCGGTAACAATTCTGCTTCGCCGGAAAAAAAACTGAATTTTCGAGCAACAGATGCACTCCCAGGCCACAACATTTAGTATTATATTCCGGATAAAGTCAGAAGCATCCCATCTGCCTCTAATGGTCCAACTAACATTCTTTGACCAATTACAGCAACGTTTAAGGGGATGGTATAAATTGGGTACACTTCATTCTTCCAAAAATGCCACGAAACAAAAAAAAAATAATAATAATAATAATAATGGTCGTCTGTTGCTTAAAATATTTTGGAGGAATCAGTTGCTCCAAATTTACCAACACTGTAATATACTCATAAGTGGTTAACATGCATTTTGTACATTGGATTGCCTTCATTCCTCCAAAGCATGCCAGGAAACAGTAGCAAAATAACAAAAATAATGGTGATCTGTCGCTTGAAATATTTTGGAGGAATCAGCTACTCCAGATTTACCAGGCGACTTAGTGTGAATTTTAATGATATAATCACCTGTGAATATTTACGAACGGACAGAGAAAAAAACACCCTATAATGATGCAGATTATTATTTTTTTATTACTTTCGTTGAAGAAAAATCTGATTACGATATTTCTTTTAGTGCTAATGAATTCCAGATATTTATAAAAAAAAATAGAAAAATGTTAAATCAAAGCGTTTAGTTGGAGTGAAATGACCCAAAACTAATAATTAATATGCTGCCGTGAACTTGTTAACTAACTAACACGTTATGCTAAATTAAAACCATGTGCATAAATTAATTAAACATTATATAATCATAGGTTCATTCATAGTGTTTGTTTGTTTGTGTGTGTGTGTGTGTGTGTGTGTGTGTGTGTGTGTGTGTGTGTGTGTGTGTGTGTGTGTGTGTGTGTGTGTGTGTGTGTGTGTGTGTGTGTGTGTGTGTGTGTGTATGTGTGTGTGTGTCTGACTAAAATAATTCTTTGTATGTATGTATTTGGTGACCATGAACAAAATTATTATTAGTATAATCCTCCGGTACCACCAGGATGATCCCCAGTCACTCACTCAGCTTAATAATGGTAATCTCTGATGCTAATTATATGTGTGTTTTATCATTCGAGGTTAATATGTGTATAATATCAACTTAAAAAAAAAAAAAAAAAAAAAAAAAGCTACTGTAAATTGTGTATTCTCCCACGTTCCCTATTTCAGTTCCTATTTATGTTCCTATTTATTTTCCCAATTTACGTTCCTATTTACTTTCCCAATTTACGTTCCTATTTACTTTCCCAATTTATGTTTCTATTTACGTTCATATTTACTTTCCCAATTTACGTTCATATATCTGTACCTATCTACGTTCCAATTTAAGTTCCTATACATGTTGACGAGCTGCAGGGTGAGTGAGTAATATGAGTGTAGAAGATGAGTGAAGGAAGTGTGTGTAAATGGTTAGTGAAGGAAGTGTGTGTAAAAAGATGAGTGAAGTGTATGAGTGTAAAAAGATGAGTGAAGAATATGAGTGAAATTAGATAGTGAAGGAAGAGTGTATAATTATTATTAATGAAAAATATGAGTGTACAAAGATGAGTTAATATTACGAGTGTAAAAGATGAGTGAAGAATATGAGTGTAGAAGACGAGTGAAGAATATGAGTGTAAAAGATGAGTGAAGAATATGAGTGTAAAAAATGAGTGAATAATATGAGTGTAGAAGATGAGTGAAGAATATGAGTGTAGAAGATGAGTGAATAATATGAGTGTAAAAGATGAGTGAAGAATATGAGTGTAGAAGATGAGTGAATAATACGAGTGTAAAAGATGAGTGAATAATATAAATGTACCCGATTCCTCCAAACTATGACAGGAAACAGGACTTGATTAGCTTAATAATAATAATAATAGTGATGACATGTTGCTTGAATTAGTATCGAGGAATCAGTTGCTCCAAATTTACCAACACTCTACTCATATTATCCCCTGTGATCGTGTATGAAAATCTGAGGCTTCTGATTCCTCCTGACCATCCCATGAAACAAGCTCCTTTCATAATATTATATAGGTGTGTGTGTTTCATGGCAATATTTGAAGGACTCCTTTACCTCCAATTTTCTGACTGCATCACAGAGTTCCCTTAATTAATACTCCATCTGTCTCTATTCGAAGCAGACCTGGTTACTAATTATGGCTCATTACTCTACGGTACTCATTTTCTATATAGCATAAATCTTTTAGAGCAAATATTACCAAAGCAAAATAATTCTACTGTCAATTGGAGAATAATATTTAATCTTTTCGAGTAAGTATTACCAAAACAAAATATTCATACTGTCAACTGGAGAATAAATGTTTTCTAGCAAGTATTACCAAAACAAAAAATAATCATGCTGGCAGCTGGATAATCAATCTTTTCGGGCAAGTATTACCAAAACAAAATAATCATACTGGCAACTGGAGGATAAAATTTGATCTTTTCGAGCAAGTATTACCAAAACATAATAATTCTACTATCAAATGGGGTATAAATTGTTGATGTTATAGAGACACATACAGTAAACATGAGCTGGTAAAAGGCTCCTGCTGTTGTTGCTGCTGTTGCTGCTGCTTACCCCGCCCAAAAGTGAAGCAGAAAAAGTTGCCTAAATGTTTTCCAATGCAGTCCGACCGGAAATGAGGGTGTATATATTTTTTTGAAAGCAGTGAATTCATCTGATGATCACAAGTGAAAAAAAATGAAGGATGGACACACACACACACACACACACACTTTAGCTTACAAGGTCACCGTTTTAGTGTAAGATTTATTTTTTCGAGTGAAAGGGAGTAAGAGTGATTGATGAGTGAAAGGGTGAGAGTGATTTTGAGTGAAAGGGTGTGTGAGTAGTTGATGAGTGAAAGGGTGTGAGAGTGATTGCTGAGTGAAAGGGAGTGAGAGGGAGATGGAGTGAGAGGGAGAGTGAGAGTGAGTGAGAGTGATTGCCGAGTGAAAGGGAGTGAGACTGATTAATAAACAGATATTTTCTATTCCATCCCTTGCTCTCTCTTTCTCATTAGCCACAGAGTATAAAGAGTTCAAATTCGGAGGCAGATAAAATATGAAAACCTCCCATTTTTACCTTCAAGCAATATACCGTGTTCTACCCCACCACCAGACTCACTAAAAGCGATACATAAACGATGCCCCTTCCTCAAATTATCCTCAATTCCGGGTAATTAGAGATGAGAATGTTTTAGTATTAATATTCGCCTCTTGCTGCCCATCCCATCCCATCCATACCGACCCCATCCCATCCCGACCCTATCCAATCCCGACCCTATCCAATCCCGACCCTATCCAATCCCGACCCCATCCATCCCGACCCCATCCATCCCGACCCCATCCATCCCGACCCCATCCATGCATTCAGGAAGGGTAAGTAAGTAAGTCTTCTATGATTAACTTGACACGTACATTATGAGGGTAAGGTGTGTAGGTGTGAATTTTTGTACACTACTGAATTCACCAACCATTACCAGGAAACACAAACACAAAATCTCTCTATAGGGTTGCCTGTTCTGTGGGACTATATGAAGGAATCAGTGGACTTCAAAAGCTCCTAAGTACATCTGGTCTCTTCCTCCTCCTCCTCCTCCTCTTTTTCTCAGCCTTATATACCTTCTTTGTGGTGAATTTAGGATTGGTCAGGTAGGGGAGCTTATCAGTGTCTGTAATTACCAGTCTCCCTATACTGTATATATACCTTACACAGCCTCGTAAATTGGGGTTTTATTCTCCTGCATCCTTAGTTAACTCCCTCCTCTCATTTATCTCGCCTTCTGTTCCCTTCTGGCGGTGCTTGATATTGAATGCAAGAAATAAGAAAACAGTATAATCCGTTAATGGTAAAATACAACGCAATTCTGTTAATTCTTTTATACACAACATTTCTCTGATTATAATAAATATGTGCACCAAAACTTGAACCGAGTTACTGATTGTATATACTTAATAATGCCGTGGTGTTATAGATATAGATTTTTTTTTTCAGAGCTCCACATATCTTTGTCAGAATATTCCCCGTTCTTTATGATATACATTGGCACAACCCATTTATTTTATACTTCTTCCATTAATCATCATTCTCGTTCAGCTCCTTTACAGTAGTCACATCACTGGAATACAAAGAGTTTCACAACACTTGGCTTCCTTCGCGTGAAAAATTGTCCCCTCGTCATGACACGGGTCAAGCTCCACTCTCGAGGCTTAGAAAAGTTTGACACCAAGAAAATGACATATAATCGTGACAAAAGGCAGTCGAGACGAACACACCTAAAATGGAATGAAAAAATAAAAAGTAGAAAAATTGTAAATGAGAAATATTCTATGATGGAATAGGTAAGATTGGATGGTGTAGTGTGTGTGTGTGTGTGTGTGTGTGTGTGTGTGTGTGTGCGCTTGAGTTTACATTTGTGTGTGTGTGTGTGTGTGTGTGTGTGTGTGTGTGTGTGTGTGTGTGTAGGTGTATGTTTGTACGCGCTTGAGTTTGCATGTGTGTGTGTGTGTACTTGAGTTTGCATGTGTGTGTACAATTTATACGTGTGTGTGTTCTGTCGTGGCATGCAAGTCCTCCACTGTGTCGTCATATAACAAAGTGCTGTAAGTTATTGGGAAAATAGTTGTTGTTGTGTCGTAGTTCACCTTCTCTTCGTCACTCGGCACATAACTTTTCACAGCTGGAACCCAAAGCAATTTACTCACGAATACTAAACTATATTTCCACTCGACCCTTTGGACGGTCGTGTGACAGTTGTGATGTGTCTATCTGTCACACAAACGGTATTCTTTTGTTATGCTCAGTTGCATGGTTCTAGTGTGTGGTGTTAAAGGACCCCCTGTGATGTTGTCTGAAAATTGGAGGTCCTTCAAATATTGTCACGAAACACCACCAATATGGAAGGAGCTCGTTTCGTGGCATAGTCAGGAGGAAGCAGAAGACTCTTATTCTCATACACGATCACATGCAGGGTCCTTAATTAAAGAGAGATTATTTTGTTGATGAATTGGAAGGTCTCTGATTCCTCCAAACCATGCCAGAAAACAGATGCCCACGATGGTACTAATAGGGGATCTGTTTCGTGACATAGTTTGGCGATATCATAGACTTTGCAAATAGCCAACAAAAGAATTTCTCCTTTAATGTACAAACCATTAGTAAGCTACATTACTACTTCCACCCGGGGCTGCTCGGTCAGACAGCTTGAGGAACTTCAACAACAACAACAACAACAAGAACAACAACAAGAACAACAACAACACCAACACCAACACCAACAACAAACTATTTCCACGTGGCATGTAAAATAATAATATATATAAATGATGAATACTGAACCACCGCAGCAGAGAATAAACTGCGGTAAGATTATTGTGTAAATCAGTGTATCAACGATAAGACGGCAAATAATATTAATTAGATAAAGATAATCATAACGTTAGCAAGGGTCGAAAACAATGGAGGGGGAAATGAAAGAAAGATGAATGAAAATAAGTAGGGAAGGGAAGGGGAGGTGAAATAAATTAACCTCTGAACGCTGATGATCCCTCGAATAAAAAAAACACAAAAACAAATCAGAGTTATAGTGCAGCAATTACCTACTTTACATACCTCAATGATATTTCCTTTCATACGTAATCACAGGAACGGATAAAAAAAAATAGTCATAATAACCTCATAGGAATATAATTATGTTATGTGAAGAGCTAGCTATTTTCATTCACAGAAATCATATCAAATTAGTGTGTTTTGATTGAGCTGATTACTCCCAGGACAAAATGTGTTGTTGCATGTGTTATGAGAGCAGTGATCGGGATAAACTGGGAAATACTTCTGTTGCATCCAATCTGAGTTATATTATGATGTGTTTGTATGTGTGCGACTTTTTTTTTTTTTTTTTTTTTTTTTTTTAATGTGTGTGTGTGTGTGTGTGTGTGTGTGTGTGTGTGTGTGTGTGTGTGTGTGTGTGTGCTTGAGTGTCTGAAATTAGCTGTGTGTGTGAGCCCTTGAGTATGTGCTTGAGTGTCTGAATGTGTATGTGTATGTGTGTGTGTCGACCCTTGAGTGTGTGTGTGTGTGTGTGTGTATGTAAATCGAATGAAGATATATAGTTAAAATGATCTTGTAATCTATAATATCCAAATTCTAGTTCCCATGACACCAATACATTAGAGTGAAGTCAGAACGAGAAAAACAACAACACCACATAACAAAGGGAAGGAGAAAATATATAATATAAACATCGTAAAATATACTGAGAGGAACGAAACGGGAAATGTAAAAGAATGAAGGAGAAAAATAGTAGAGATAAAAGGAAGTTAAAATATGTACGAGGAGGGGCGAAGCTGATGGGAAAAATGACAAATAAAAAAATACGAAAAAGGAAGGGAAAGAATGAAGGGAAAAATTTGAGGAAGGTGGGTGAAACGAAAAAAAAAAAAAGTAACATCGATATCTATGTATGAGGGAAAGGAAACACACACGCATAGACAAACAAGCTTTAGGGGTTAAGGTGACTAATATTATTACTATTATTATTATTTCACACACACACACACACACACACACACACAGTCTCCATTGACAACAAACTGGATTGGAAGCAGCACACCACCAACATCATCAAGGCAACCACCTACAGACTCTACATGCTAAAAACAATGAAGTCCTTGGGTGCTCTACATCAACAACTGAGGGACATAATTTATATACTAACTTCATCTTACCCAAGCTGACATACGCATCTCCAGCGAGTTTTTCCCTCCCTGGAGTTTACGGTTAAAAAAATACAAGAAGTAATCATGAAAACAGAACCTTATATTTCGCCTTCCTTGAGAACAGTGAACTAAATATATCAAAATAAATGAAGTGTTTTTCCCTCTCTTTAATTTACGGCACACACACAAAAAAAAACAAAAAAAAAACAGAGCCTTTATTTTTCACATTTACTTGAGACCAGTGGAGAGCATATTAACCGAGGCAGTGGTGGTGGTGTGTGGTGGTGTGTGTAAGGTGAGGAAGGTGTAGCAGTGGGTGATGGTGTGTTGGTGGGTGTGGTGTGTGGTAAGGAGGTGTAGGCAGGTAGTAGAGTAAGGTGGTCTGGGGGTCAGGGGGACATTCTCTAGACCTATATATGGTTTCCCTGAAAGTCAATTAGGGAAATGTTCTGACGCCTCCATAATAGTTTGCCAGTTGCCAATGCTTCACCTGGTAACATGCGCTCAAGGGGTAGGTTTATATAGCTTGAGATTGTTTTAACTTTAGTAACATACGCTCAAGGGGTAGGTATATATGGTTTGAGATTATTTTAACATTATATATATATTTTTATAGTAACATGCGCTCAAGGGGTAGGTTGGTATGGTTTGTGATTGTTATAACCTTAAGAAACATGCGCTCAAGGGGTGTTAAATATAGGTATGGTTTACGATTGCTCTCACCTAACATGCGCTTAAGGGGTAAGTATAGGTGGTATAGTTTACGATTGTCCTCATCAAACATGCGCTTAAGGGGTAGGTAGCATACAGTGTTGATAAATCTGGAGTACCTGATTCCTCCAAACTACTCCAAGCACCAGGCCACCATTTTATTTGTTAATCTGGTCCCGTTTCCTGGCATACTTTGGAGGAATCAAGGCACTCCAAAGTACCAAAAGTATACCATCCGCTTAATTAAGGAACCATGTGATGTAGTCAGAAAATTGGAGGTAAAAGAGTTCTTCAAATATTACCACGAAACACACACCCCTATATGGAAGGAGTGTGTTTCGTGGCATCATCAGGAGGAATCAGAAGCCTCCTATTTCCATACACGATCACAGGGTCCTCAAGGGGGAAGTTTTGAGCCGCGATACTAGATGGCAGTGTTGTCGTTTAGGTGAGGGATAAACACACAGTTGCCAAGTCCGCGGTTATGTGTGTGTGTGTGTGTGTCTGTGTGTGTGTGTGTCTGTGTGTGTGTGTGTCTGTGTGTGTGTGTGTCTGTGTGTGTGTGTCTGTGTGTGTGTATGTCTGTGTGTGTGTGTGTGTGTGTGTGTGTGTGTGTGTGTGTGTGTGTGAGTAGGTGTTGGTGTAGATGTATAAGAGTGTGTGTGTGTTTCGATGTATGAGTGTGTGTGTGTGTGTGTGACATTAAATACCAGCACTCCATTAATAACTTTGCCAATTAATAGACTGTCATGTTTTTAATATTATGATTTAAATGTTACAAAATTGCAATATACTCCAAAAATTTTTACACCTTCCCCATACTTCCCCTCACAAATTATGCATCGTTTCCCAAAGTTTTAAACAGTTTCCAATTGTATTTCTATTAATAATATTTCGCTCTAGAGGCATTCCATACTCTTAAAAAGAAAATAATAATAATAATAAAAAAAAACTTGGGGAGAGACTGAGAAATATAGCCTCTTTTATTTTATTTTTTTTGGGTGGGGGTGAAAGAGAAGAGAAATGAACGAGGTAGACATACGATAAAATAATTATAATCCCACATGAAAAAAAAAAAAAAAATGAACATCACAGCCATAAATACATAGGAGGATAAAAAAAAAAAGAGACGATTTTATGATGGAGAAATGAAGATACAAGCCACGAGGGTAAACTAAATTAGATAAATATATGAGAGGGGAAAAAAAAAAAAAGACAAATTTATGATGGAGAAATGAAGATACAAGTCACTAAGGTCAAATAAAATAGATAAATATGATCTCGATAAAATGAAAGATTAATTTCACAGAGTCAATTATTCTTTTTATAAACTATTGCAATCATATCTTGGGACGATAATAATAATAATAATAATAATAATAATAATAATAATAATAATAGACTGTTTATCTAGGTTGAAGATGAAATAAAAACGACTTTACAAATACAGTACAGTACAGCCGGAAGCATAAATTGGCAACCCTCTCATGCACTTAATATTGCTAATGTGACCAGATAGTTGCATTCTGAATCAGTTTTTATTCCAACAACATACGTACGTAATTTACCACATGAGAACTACAGTATATCTCTCATCTCTTTATTAAAATTGTATTAAAACATCACTATAGCTAATATATACATACGCACGTGGGAATGAAGCGATCTTATGCTGTCGACTGTACTGTACATGATATCCACTGAAGTCTGACACACAACACGGGTTTTCATCGGTACCTTCATTCGGGCTCAGTATAGTAGAAAGTTGTTTACATATAGTTTTCTTTTCGGGCCTAGTAATGTAGAAATTTGTTTACATGTAGTCCTCTTTCCTCATAATGTAGTCAATTCAGTAGATAATTAACATTGTATAGGTATAATGTTATCTAGTGAGGCAATAAGGTATCCTACCGTGACAAACACCTCTCGTAACGTCACATGACATCAATGAGCGAAACAGAACCATAAAGATTATTTATATTTATTGTCTTTGCTTGTTTTTGTTTTTTTGTTTGTCGTTGTTGGTGTCTTCTGCGTAATCGTAACAAAAATAAATGAATAAATATAGCTATGACCCAACAATGGTACTAAATGATCATGAAAGAGCGATGCAAGAAACGCAAAGCACAACAAAGGCCTTCTTCTTACTTTCCTTTTGTGAAGTAATTGCAATCACGTCCTCAAAACACACTCCTCCTCCTCCTCCTCCTCCTCCTCCTCCTCCTCCTCCTCCTCCTCCTCTTTTTTTTAATTAGCCTCCATTGTCGCAGAGGGACTGAGGCTGGGATGAGTGTGGAGTGCAGGTCAAAGGAACAGCAAAGTCAAAACAACTTTATGGATTTTAGCTTTATGGATTAAATTTATGGACCTTAGCAAAAAACAACTTTTCTAAGAGGCCTAACTTTAAGGTGGTAATTCATTTTTTATTACATTGGAAGGTGTCTTGATTCTTCCAAAATAATTATGCTTGGAAACAGGACCAGAAGAGCAAAAAATAATGGGTGTTCTGTTTGCTTGGAATAGTTTGGAGGATTCAATTGACTGCAAAATGACCAACACACAAAACTCTCTTCCCCCCTTAATTAATCTAACCAAGCTTTCCAATTCTTTCCAGGGCTTCCTTCTTATGCAATCTTGGGGTATCCTTTCAACCCATCCTACCCAGTGTATCCTTCCCATCCTACCCAGTGTATTCTTCCCATCCTACCCAGTGTATTCTTCCCATCCTACCCAGTGTATTCTTCCCATCCTACCCAGTGTATCCTTTCCATCCTACCCAGTATATCCTTCCCATCCTACCCAGTGTATCTTTCTCATCCTACCCAGTGTATCCTTCCCATCCTACCCAGTATATCCTTCCCATCCTACCCAAGTATATCCTTCCCATCCTACCCGAGTATATCCTTCCCATCCTACCCAGTGTATCCTTTCCATCCTACCCAGTGTATCCTTTCATCCTACCCAGTGTATCCTTCCCATCCTACTCTGTGTATCCTTCTCATCCTATTCCTGTTCTACCCATCGTAATATCCTATGGCACAGTTCATTAATTAAAAAGTAAACATGATAACCCCTCGGTCCTAATTGGGTTTATATCTTTGTGGTTAATATTAAGTGATGATGCATCTTTCCTCTATTTTAATCAGAACATCTTAATTAAGGAGGAAAAATTCGGTGTTGGTAAATTTGGAGCAACTGAATCCTCCAAATTATTTCAAGCAACAGAAACGCCATTATTTTTGCTCTCTTTGGTCCTGTTTCCTGGCATACTTTGAGGAATCAAGGCACTCCAATGTAACAAAAGCGAATTACCACCTTAATTACTTGTTTCTAAGCGATGCATCCTTACAGTTTCGCCTGGGATATACAATAGTTACACTCCTAATCGAAACACACTCTATAAATTGCCGACCGAGCTTAATTAAATGGAACAGGCAACGTTCTAGGACCTAACAAGGGTAACGTTTGTGGATATAATTGGTGTGTCACTGAAAAAACAAACAATTGAACACGGTGTGAAACAAACATATGCCTACCTTACTGCAGTCCATGTTGTTGTTATTGTTGTTGTTGTTGGGTAGCCCAATGTCTCTATAAGTAACCTTGGTGTAGCCTATGTTTCCCTCAGTTGATGAATCCACGTCACTGCCAATGGGGATGTTGATGTGAACTGATAAACACCACTTTATGAACTGACCGTCTGAAGTAACCAAACATCACTCGCTATTCAATCTTCACTGACCCTAGCATCACTCGCTATTCAATCTTCACTGACCCTAGCAACACTCGCTATTCAATCTTCACTGACCCCTAGCATCACTCGCTATTCAATCTTCACTGACCCTAGTTATTCGATGAACTTTTGAATATAAATCGTCACAAAGAAATGAAATTGTTTTGATGTAAACTGATTGATGAACTGACCGTCGGAACTAACCAAACATCAATTCGCTATTCATTCATCACTGACCTCTAGCAATTAATTAGATGCACTTTTGAATATAAATCATCACAAAGTAATGTATTTGTTTTGAAGTGAACTGATAAACAACACTTGGATGAAATGACCGTCTGAAGTAACTAAGCATCAATCGCTATTTATTCATCACTGACACTAGAAAATAGATGCACTTTTGAATATCATATTGTCACAAAGTAATTATTATTGTTTTGCGTTCGTATTTTACAGTCATTTTCACTTCATCACGGACTACGATCGATAAAACATCTGTCTTTCCTCAGTATATATTGCTTGAGATTGAATGGTCACGATAGGTTGGACAAGATAACACTCTCAGACGACACATCCACCACCAACACCATCTCTGAACTGAATGACATCCCCAGCAGTGTACGGAGCTTCGAAGCCTCGTATACGCTGATGAACAGAGAGAGAGAGAGAGAGAGAGAGAGAGAGAGACATGGGGAGAAGAGGGAGGGGATGGATATATAGGATGAGAGTGAGGAATAGGAGCTGAAACTGACGGCCTCTTGTGCATGATGTGACGCGCTAGTTTCTCAGAACGACACCAAGATGGCAGCACCACCATATTAATTACCAAGTCAAACAGTTGCTTACATCTAATATTTATCAATACAACGAACCTATTGCAGTCTATATAACTAAAGGAAGGAAGAAAGGCGTGTTTAAATCTGAATAAAACCCCGGATAAAAGGAACCACAATAGAGTTGAATTTGAAGCAGTAAAGCGTTCAGAGACTCACAAACAGATGGAGAGAGAGAGAGAGAGAGAGAGAGAGAGGAGAGAGAGAGAGAGAGAGAGAGAGTGTGTGTTAAGTTGGTGATACTGGGCCTATAGCATATTATTTTCTTTTTTCATTCTCCTCCAGTTAGAACTAAACCTCAACTCCTTAAAATTAAATCTATCGTTCCTCATCTCCTTGCCAAGTATATGATGAGATTAAAGATGACTTCCACAAATTTTGACAACAGAAGACAGGGGGGGGATACTCAAAACCACTTAAGGCACCATAAGCCCTAAGGTACCTTAGCTTAAGGCGGCCTCTGACCCAGCACCCAAAATGTCCCATACTCAATACATGGGGTGCCGCCATATTGCTTTGAGTTATGGTGCCTTAAGTTAAGCGCCTGTAGGGGGGTGCCTTAACGCTGGCCGACCGGAAATAGGGCGGAAATTATCGTTTACACAACCCTACCTATCTGTGGGAGCCGAAATGCAGCGTTACCAATGTGAGGAAATTTAGTCTGCTATGAGGAAATATACTCTACGTGCGGTAGAAATGCAGACTGAATACTGCTATCACGGTATAAGGACTCTATAGTCATTATACCGGTGACTGCTATGATGTTGAAAATATATCCACAGAGGATGACAAAGGGCAAAATATGAAGGTATAAGTAAATTACAAATTTAAAACAGTTTTGCTACAACAATAAAGTGTTGTAAAGAAATTACCCTTTCCTTTATGTATCTCATAAGTACTGTACATGATAGTACTGTCTGAATAATTTGTGATATAAATTTTATATATTTTGTTTGTATGATTTTTATCATTAATCAAAATATATAACGATTTACTTGGTGAGTAGTGTGAAATTTCATATTGTCTATATGTCCATATAATATATTATGCAATACATGTTCCATAGATGATAAAAGCGTGTAAATATTAAAAGCTTGTAAATTAGAAGCTTATGTTGTGGTGTGGTACAGTGGCAGACTTGCGATGTGTTATTTGTTTACCTTCAGCTGATGCACAAGTCGTATGTGATTGGTCTAACTATTCCTAAGAGGCGCTTCTGTCCGTTTCTCTCATTGGCTGAGCTGAAGTCCCGTGACACAGGCGGCAAAGGCACCTTAGTGGGACTTACGACAAACGTTCCTCACTACGGCGCCATAGTAAAGTTTTGAGTATGGGACACAACGCCACAAGCTGAGGCACCACAGGCGCGCGTAACTTAAAGTACCTTAGAGCTGTAAGGCGCCGTAGCTTAAGGCGAGCTTTGAGTATCCGGGCCCTGACCGATAAACAAAGCAGTGTTGCCAGAATCCCAACAACAGTGAGGTGAGCGAGTGTGATGGATGCCTGCCTCTGTCCTGTGATTGGCTAAGGATTCTGTCCTCTCATTGGCTAAAGATTCTCGACGTCATAAATATTCATGACGTCATAAATTCATTTGTTGTGAGGACGCCGTAAATACAGTTTCTTTCTCTGATGACATAATAATTAAAGAATAACTATGATAATTTCACCTCTCGTTTACTGTGATAATAAACCTACTGAATAATAATCTTATCATATTGTATAATAGTATAGTGATATATAAGTGAAAGAGACATCAATATCTTTATGTCGGATAAACTCAAACATATAAAACGAACTGCTGATTTCAAGCTGTAATCCGTGACAAGAGACGTGTCATAACAATTATGGTATCATCTTCTTCGACTTATTTTTTTATTTCTGACTTGTCTTTGAGGTGAACATGCATGGGTGGGAGTGAGAGATGTGTTGTTACAGTAAGTAGGTCACACGGATGGAAGAAACAATTATCTACTCAGAAAAAAACAGACAACT
Organism: Petrolisthes manimaculis; assembly: GCA_034508575.1. Lineage (NCBI taxonomy): Eukaryota > Metazoa > Arthropoda > Malacostraca > Decapoda > Porcellanidae > Petrolisthes > Petrolisthes manimaculis. The sequence goes on from JAWZYT010004158.1 coordinate 72,488, forward strand.
TGTCCATCTGGAAGGAAACACGAGAACACGACACAGAGAAAAGAAAAATACACACTGCGGTATACAGTATATATCTTTCCAGCCTGATACACCACCTCGCCTTGGGAACCGATGGGGTGTCCTGCGGGCCCTCTCCCACCTCCGGCAGCCCCTCCTTCAGTATATAAGCACCAACGGGCGAAGGAAAATAGATGTGGTGGTGGTGGAGGGGGGTGAGGGACTGGACTGGACACTACTGGCTTGGAAAATAGTGTGTGTTTGGTTGAGACTGAACATGTCTGTGTGTATGTGTGTATGTGTGAGAGAGAGTGTGTGTGAGAGAGAGAGAGAGAGATGAGACAAGGAGAGAAGGTACAGTACTCTACGTAAGATAGTTAGAGACAGATAATTAAGTAAGTGAGCCTGGACAGATAGAGGCAAGAGAGAGAGAGAGAGAGAGACAGAAGGAGAGAGATAAAAATAGGTCAGGAGGATCTACGAGGAATAATCAGACGGATACTCGAATATTTTAGTGAGGGGACAGGGAGACAAGCTGAGTAAAGAGTGGCAGTAGGTGTCTGAATGAAAAGAAAAAGAGAGAGAACATGCATGTGTGGTGGTCGACTGGGAATGGTGAGGGGCAGGGAGAGGGGGCATAGTATAGGTGTGTGCAGGAAGAGACGCAAAAATAGAAAGAGACAGACAGGAATAGTAAGGTAACTGATGAATAACCAGGGTAGAAAGACAGATAGATAGATAGATAGAATTGGAAAGCTATGACTAGATTGATGGATGGATAGACAGTAAATTGGGTGAGAGAGAGAGAGAGAGAGAGAGAGAGAGAGAGAGAGAGAGAGAGAGAGAGAGAGAGAGAGAGAGAGTCATCGTGCCTCATCAAAGTTCCCTCTCTCCCTCTTCACGAAATTCGACTCCTGTTTCGAGATGATGAAGCGCATGTGAATATTATCTCCCTCCACGAATTTCACAGCTTTTTTTTTTTTTCTTTACCTGTTCATGATTATCTGGCAGAGGTGAGAATGTCTACCTGGTGTTGTTTCAGAGTGAGTGTTGCCTTGTCCTTCCTAGCCTGACTTTTACTTTCTCTGCCTAACCTTTTTAGTGTGTTTTATATACTTTTTTTTCGATACTACAGCAGACGGAAACATAATAAAAACTCGATTCCCAGTCTGAGGAATCCCTTGTTGATGATGAGGGATAGTAAGGGGCAACTCAATGAGGGTCAGACAAGAGTATTTCAGAATCCTTACCTTTGCTTATAATTATCAGGAGGGTACGAGTACTATATATAGATGTTGAAACCCTATCACTGGAAGCACTCATTGGGTTCGTCTGGCTAATATATAGTCTGGTTACAAACACGTGGGGTAGACTAAAGATAGACGAAATGAATTATGAACACTACTACACAATTACCCAAAATGGTTTAATGAATGAATTACTAAGGAAGGGTTTCTCTGCCAACTCCCACTTTCCTGAATCACCTGAAGCGTTTTCAAAATATAGTGTACTTCTGGAAGCGTCCTGGTGGAGAGCGCCTCGTAGCGGAGGGGTTAACTGAGCAGGTAATTGGATACGCCTTGTTAAAATGATTTGCATCAGAGTGAGGCTGTGTCGACCGAGGCCAAGTAGGGAGAGAGAGAGAGAGAGAGAGAGAGAGAGAGAGAGAGAGAGAGAGAGAGAGAGAGAGAGAGAGAGAGAGAGAGAGAGAGAGAGAGAGAGAGAGAGAGAGAGAGAGAGAGAGAGAGAGAGAGAGAGAGAGAGAGAGAGAGAGAGAGAGAGGAAAAAGGGAAGGGGAAGTTGAGAGGGAGGCGTTCGTATAGTTGATGAGGAGAGGAGAAGTTGGAGGAGAAGAGGGGAGGAAGTTGGTAGAGATGAGAGAAGACAAGTAGAGTTATGGAAGGGAAAGGGGAAGAAAAGAGGAGATGAAGTAAGAAGAGGGATAGAAGGAGGAGTAGGGGCGAAGTTAGTAAGGATGATTGGAAGGGAAGAGGGAAAACGGATTAGGTAAGAAGGGGAAGGAGTACAACTTTAATGAGTGTGTGTGTGTGTGTGTGTGTGTGTGTGTGTGTGTGGATTCAAGTTGGCTTCTGTCTGCTGTTCTTCACACACACACGCGTCTTGTCAAACTTTATAAGAACGGAATATGAAACACAAAGTAGAATCCCCAGAGCAGTGTTATCTCTGGACCCTGCATGCCCCAGAGATTGATTCCTTTACCCTCGAGTCCGATCCCTGACAAGTAAAGTGATTATAGGAATACGATACCCCTAATCTCAGTCACTGCACCCGATGGTCGATTATAGAAAAGTAGGGCACCCGATCACTACTGGCTTAAGGGGAGGGTATAGTTTGGACATTTTTAGAGATAATGATTACTCCAACCTCTTCCACGCAACAGAAGCCCATTAATTTTGTGCATCTTGTCCTGTTTCCTGGCATACTTTGGAGGAATCAAGGCACTCCAATGTACCAAAAGTATACTCTCTCCTTAATTAAAGTGGCCGGGTTTGCCTAACTTATGGTACTCCTAACCTAACCTACACAAAAAATGACAGGAATATTTTGCTTTATAGAACTTTGTGTCTTCAGTTTACTCCCTGGGGTCATTGATTTTCCCAGGGGTGAGTTAAAACAATAAATAGATAGGAATGACACAATCAAACATTCGTGGAGGTTCATACGATATGCAGTCCAATTTCAAGAGGCAATTTCTCATACTTCTCTCTACATTAATACCTGTAACCTGCCTGCCTCTCTGCTTGTCTGTCTTCCTGCCTGTCTATGATTCAGTATACCGTATCTGATTGTCTGAATGGTTATGCCTGTACACAATCAGATAGACAGATAAATCAATATATGGATAAAGGTATAGTGAGAGACAGATAGATAGATATTGAGAGAGAGAGAGAGAGAGAGAGAGAGAAAGAGAGGGAGGAAGGGATACAGAAAAATAAAGACAAACAAGCATAAAAGATGAACTGAAGGATGGATAAAGGCCATGAAAAGGAAAAGGAGAAAGAAAGGAGAGGAGAAAGGAATTGGAAAAGAAAACCGAGACGAAAACTTGCAAGCCAAGAGTCAAAGAAGTGAAAAGAGAGGAAAGTCGAGAGAGAGAGAGAGAGAGAGAGAGAGAGAGAGAGAGAGAGAGAGAGAGAGAGAGAGAGAGAGAGAGAGAGAGAGAGAGAGAGAGAGAGAGAGAGAGAGAGAGAGAGAGAGAGAGAGAGAGAGAGATGGGTGAGTGGGGAGGAAGGAAGGAAGGAGGAATGTAAGAAAAAATAAGAAACTATAATGTGAAGGTCAATGAAACAAAACATAAAACAAATAAAAAAATATAAATAAGACTTCTTTTTATTTTGATCAGTAAACCGTAACCCACTCCAAAGCCCAAGAAGCAAGTAGGAAAGGCTCATTGTCTGCTTAATAAAGGAACCCTGTATTGTAGTAAGAAAATTGGTGGTATACGAGACCTATATGGAAGGAGCTTGTTTCGTGGCATAGTCAGAAGGAATCAGCGGAAGCCTCCAATTCTCATACATGATCACAGGGGCCTTGATATTGAATAAAGGCCAAAACTGTACTATCAAAGACAAAAGTCGTGTGGTGAAATCTGGTGAAAATATAATGGTAGAGAACTGAACATACTGGTTGGGCTTTCATTAGGTTTCATGAGTTATATTATATCATTAGACAAGACAGTGACACGAGTTTTGTCTCTGATAGTACATACATAATATATTAAATCATTAGACAAGACAGCAACACGAGTTTTGTCTCTGATAGTACATACATAATATATTAAATCATTAGACAAGACAGCGACACGAGTTTTGTCTCTGATAGTACATACATAATATATTAAATCATTGTACAAGACAGCGACACGAGTTTAGTCTCTGATAGTACATACATAGGGTTTCTAAAAAATTGACGTATTGTACAGAAAAAAAAAAGGGAGTCCTCGAATCTGTCACTGTCTCTGGTGTACAAAAAATTCGCGTGAGTGACTTCAGTAACAAAGAGAGCAAAGGTGTCAGTAACTGGTGTCTGTGTGTGTGTGTGTGTGTGTTGGGGAGGGTGGGGGGTGAATGGATGTGTGTGTGTGTGTTGGGGAGGGTGGGGGGTGAATGGATGTGTGTGTGTGTGTGTGTGTGTGTGTGTGTGTGTGTGTGTGTGTGTGTGTGTGTGTGTGTGTGTGTGTGTGTGTGTCTGTGTGTGGGAGAGGGGGTGGGCGTGAATGGATTGAATGTGTGTATGTGTGTATGTAAGTTTGTGGATTGATGTGTGGGTGAATCGATATATGTGAGAGAGAGAGAGAGGGAGAGGGAGAGAGAGAGAGAGAGAGAGAGAGAGAGAGGGAGAGAGAGAGAGAGAGAGAGAAAGTGTGTGTGTGTGTGTGTGTGTGTGTCTGTGTGTATGTGTGACCTTTCCAATGTAGACAATATGCACTCGTTTAAGACTTACTCAGCCTAACCTTTCAGAAATGTTGTGTGCAGAATGTCTTTTCTTAATAATTGTGTAAGTGTTCTCTTTGCAATCATATGGAAGTAGAAACATTTATTCTTTTATCATACAAAGGCCCGTTTCGTTTCCTTTGTGTGATCTGGAGTGGCCGTGTATACAAAGGGAGAAATTCATCACACATGCAGTTGTATTGTATAGCCTAAAACATATATATACCCACACACACACACACACACACACACACACACACACACACTCACATACACACACATGTAAAAGTATTCTGCACCTCCAAGCACCTGTGATACACTTCCCAACGATCACTGTTATACATGGCTTGGTTCGTGTTGTTTGGCATAATGCATTGTGCTGTAAGAGTGCCTAAAATTTGTTACGTATGGTCTATTTTATACTGTACACACATACGATATATACCTAGCCTCATGCAGGGGAGCAGGGCACATATAACATGCATATTCATTCAAATCTGCAAGCTTTTTCAGGGGTTGTGTTATTTGTTTACAGTCCTACAAAGCTTCTGAATATATTTACTGCCACTACAACCTAGCACCTTTTCTAAACTGTATGTACCTATACTTATGCCGGTGTACTGTAGGCGAGGCTCGTGTGAAATAGTATACATGGCACTAGAAGTTCTTATAGTAACATTCCCAGTGACATTCGTGAGTTGAGCTTCAGTGACGATGCATAAATATTTTCTACACACGGTGCCAAAGACGGACTATAGTGCAGTGAAAACCAGCTGCAATTTTCAAGGTGGATAATCTACTGTTGGTAAGGTTGTGTATACTAGTAATTCCTTCCAACTATAATCATTAGACAGGTCCCTCTACTCGATTATTGTGAGGTATACTATTATATGCCAGGGTATACTTTAGAATTATACATTTGCTTACTGTTTTTTTTTTATTCTTTTATAAACCCATGAACACACACTGGGATCTATATCATATGTGAGTGTGAGTGTGTGTGTGTGTGTGTGTGTGTGTGTGTGTGTGTGTGTGTGTGTGTGTGTGTGTGTGTGTGTGTGTGTGTGTGTGTGTGTGTGTTTGTGTGTGTGTTCGTCAGCATGTTAATATCACAACCAATCATAATGCATTGGTTATGGATTAATCGTGTGGTTGGAAATTATGGATCGAGTCTGTACAATAGAGTGTTAATGGAGTAATTATCCCAACAATGTGCAAGTCTGCCAACCTACCTCATCTCTACACACACACACACACACCTTCCCATCGAGTCCTGCCCAGTAAGATAATAATTATAAACCGAGGTGGGAAGCATTTTATAGATTAATTAAGGACTCTGGGATTTTGTATATAAAAATTGGAGACTTCTGATTCCTCCTGACCATGCTTGCCACGAAACCAGCTCCTTCCCTATAAGTGGTGGTGGTGTTTCGTGGTAATATTTGAAGGACTAATAATATTTTCTCCAACTCTTAGACTACATACATCACAGGGTCCCTTAAGTGAGAATGAAAGAAGTGAGAATGAAAGAAGTGAGGATGAAAGAAGTGAGAATGAAATAAGTGAAAATGAAATAAGTGAGAATGAAAGAAGTGAGGATGAAAGAAGTGAGGATGAAAGAAGTGAGGATGAAAGAAGACTACCCTAGGCCTGCAAGACCCTGTAGGTTTAGGTTTAGTATGACGAGGGAGAAGGTGATAATACGTCCTGTAGAGAAGTAGAGAAGCAAACGCCAATTATAAAACAGCTAATGAGGGACTGCAATTCACAAAACTCCTCCACTCCCCTTCTCGCCTGAACGGGTGAGCTTTAATATTCTCCTCGTCCCTCACTATTTATCCATTCATCAGGTATTTATTTGGGTTGTTACTTATTAGCGTGCTGGGAGTCTATACATTATCGGAAATTGACGTAAGTATCCGCTGGTGCCATTTTCATTATAATACGTAATTGTTTAGATGGTGTTTGCTTGTCATGAGTTGTATGTATGTATGTATAGTTTAATAAGACCAACAACAAACTAACAACAATGTATCAAACTATTTTTGTATCTAATTCCCAAATCAATCAAGTAATTAAGACGGAAATTAAGTTGATACTCTCTCATGGTGAACTATAGTCTGTTCAAAATTTGTGTTCCACTATAGCCTCTATCTATCTAGCTATTTCTATTTATCTATCTATCTATTTCTATCTATCTATCTCTATCTATCTATCTATCTATCTATATCTATCTAAGCATAAGAGGCCAAAAGGAACACAAATTTTGAACAGTTTTTTTTTTTTTAGTATCCTTCCAATATACTCCAAATAAGTTCAGGATACATATTCCAAAATATATACAGCAAAAAAATAAATCCAACAGTTACTATACAAACGATTTCACGAATACATACGAGGTTATTTATTTAATTACGTAAGTAGATGACCAGACGAAAAATATGTATGTACATCTATGAATAAATAACAACTAAGGTACATACGTGGGAAAAAAATATATATCCAACAGTTATTATACAAACGATTTAACTAATACTTACAAGGTTATTTAATTACGTAAGTAGATGGGCCGACGGAAAATATATACATCCATGAATAAATACAAAAAAAACTAAGATAATTATTGTGGTGGTCCGTCTCTTGTTCCGTCGGCACTTGTGGTACTAAACCCATTACGTGTTTTATTTTATTCCGTGTTATTTTATCCGTCCCCCTTGTTGTGTGGCGGCCGCTGGAGCGACACACACGCCACCGTTTTTACCCCTAACAGTAAAAATATACCACGACAAACGTTTACTATATGTAGGCATTGTTGACACAGCGAACTCATGCACTGGGGAAAAACTGATGGTATGGTGGTGGTGGTGGTGGTGGTGGTGGTGTTCATGGTGTTGGTGTTGTGTTTGTGGTGGTGTTTTTGGTGTTGGTGTTATTGTGGATGGTGTTGGTGTTGGAGAAGGTGATGGTGGTATTGGTGTTGATGATGGTGGTATTGGTGTTGATGATGGTGGTATTGGTGTTGATGATGGTGGTATTGGTGTTGATAGCATTGTTGATGTAGTGGATGGTGGTGGTGAAGGTGGTGTTGATGATGGTGGTATTGTTGTTGTAGTGGATGGTGGTGGTATGGAGGTGGAGGTGGTGGTGGTGTTGGTGTTGAGATCAAGGGAAACTGGACTGTACTGACCCGAGATAAAAGACGAAGTTAGTGATGGTGTTGGAGAAGATAAAGAGAAACTGAACCGAACTAAACTATATATACTGGACTGTACTGGCCTGGGATAAGAGACAGAGGTAGTGGTGACAGGGAGGCTACAAGACGTGTTGATGAATAGAGTAAAGAATAAAATATAGACAAACAATAGTCTGGATAAATCATAATTGCATATTAAGCTAAAAAAACGTATCAATTTCGTGGTGATAAGGAGGCTACAAGACGTGTTGATGAATAGAGTAAAGAATAAAATATAGACAAACAATAGTCAAGATAAAACATAATTGCATATTAAGCTAAAAAAAAGTATCAATTTCGTGTAACAATTCCTGTACTGGGAATACGAAAAATATTACGATTCATTTTCCCTCAGTGATAATAATAGAATATCACTCCATTCAAACCTGTGTACGAGAATAGGATAGAAAAATCAGCTCTCCATTCATTAGCATTCACTACCGCCAACAGATTTACAAATGCAAGTGTTACCAGATGTTGTCTTGTTCTTCAGTTCAGCATAAAAATACATTGTACAGTACTAGGACTGGACTGTTCAATCAGAAACAGAGATTATATATATAATTATTTTTCCAAAATTATAATCCTGCTTCGTTACACCAACCTCACCCTGCACTCTGTGTGTGTTGGCCCCACTTGACCTTGCTTGTCCCTGGCCTTATGGAGGGTGGCCTGTGGACTTTCTGCACGTCAAGGTTTAGTGGCCTTAATCACCTCTTGGAGTTATTAGTTTTCTGTCCCTGACTCTCAGAGTAGTATGGGATATATATATATATATATATATATATATATATATATATATATATATATATATATATATATATATATATATATATATATATATATACACAAGTATCTAAGTAACGTACTGTACGGTATGTTAACTATGTATGCACATTTTGAGTATGTGGTTTAACTATATAATAATTATAATAAAGAGTGTTCTGGTGTGTGTCTGTGTGTGTACGTGTGTATGTACGTGTGTGTGTACGTGTGTGTATACGTGTAACACCAATCACGGCCAAACAACAGGGCCAATTGCCACCAAGGTTGACACACTGACCAAATTGGACCTCCTGGTAAACAAACCCCATGACGCCTTCACCTCTTCAGTGTGGAGCCGGGCAGCCGCTAAATTACAGTTTTAATCTCATCACCGAGGAAAATTCAACGTTGTAAAAATTAATGAAACCACAATTCTCTAAGATGAAAATATTTGCCACAGTGGAACTACTGTCTGCTAACTTTACCATGTTAGACTTTGTACAGAATATGTAATGCATTTTAAGAACATGTGGTTTTTGGTTTGCATGGAAATGGGAATAAAAAAATAAAATATGAGAATGAGAATTAATTTAACTGCATGTGGCTACAAGTGTATACATGAAGGGGTAATGATTATGTACAGTCGCTAATACAGATTCGCAGTACATTCGGTGTTGTCACTCTGTTGTATGGCCAGGGTTCAGACTTACAGTACATGAATATTATTAAAATTTGACCCTCCTTTAGAACGAGGGAGAAGGTGGACAGCAAACTTGAAGAACATAGAAAGAAAGAAAGGACAGTTGAAGAATTGAAGGGGATTGGCTGGGGCTGAAGGGGATTGGCTGGGGCTGAAGGGGCTACTAAGGTTCTGCATCATCACCTTCAAATTATAATACCTCGAAAAATGATGCGAAAGTACAGCTGTTAGTCTCTGTTTATAAGGCTAATTCAAATGGCTCACTTTCTTTCACTTGATGAAGAATTTTTGACCGTGACAGTATTGTACTATTGGTCACAAGAATTTATACACATACTGGCTGTTGAGTTCGAGTGTTTGCAACATATAGATAATGTCAGACAATGTAACTGCAATACAACATTATCATTAGGGTTGTTGTTTTGTAGTTACCGTGTGAGTCACTTGGTAGACCATTCATTGCTGTACTTCCACGCAGAATAATTACATTTCTTTCCATTCTAGTCTGTGTGTGAGTTTCTTTGGACGACTTCTTGAATCGACAGCTGAATGAAGCACCGTGGCCACCCAACCAACCAACCAACCAACAGCTGCCCTGAGAGAGTGAGTGAGTGGCAGACGAGGCTGAGAGCAAACACAGAGGGAGGGGAGCGGAGGGAAAAATGTGAAGTAAGAAGTGTGAAGGGAGAGGGGAAGGAAGGAAGGAAGGAAGGAGGCACCACTGACGGTAATTAACGACGTCAGAGTCCGAATGTGGAAAGAAATTTATTATATATTTTTTTGTCGGTCGCAGTGTTTGGAATCTGAACGTGGAAGAAAATGCCTTGTGGAATACTGAGGGAAATATTAGTACCTTTTTTGGCACCATTAGCAGCTTTGTGGACCAGTGGTGGAGGAAATTATTTTGGATGGATCTTAATTGAATGAAAAAGGGAAAAGTACTTTGGATTCTGGCAGTAACATTTATGAATTCAATTGAGGATATTTAGTGGTGAGGATTATTACACCTGTGACTACAAAAATACTTATTTTTCGTGAAATAACTAACTTTTAAGAGAATACCTTATTTCATTATCACGACCTTTTGCAGTTTGAATTTATTTACATTTTGTTACTTACCTTACGTTGAAAGAAATTGGATCTTTAGTATTGAGGGAAATTTTGAAATGTGAATAAAAAAACGTAAAATATAATATATTCACTATTATCATTTTTTTATTATTATAGAAAAATACTTCTCATACCTTAAAAGACAAAAGTTGAAAGGCTTTACAAATATTAAAGCAACGCCTCATAATTATCAACATCCAAGTGTACAAAGAAGTGCACTCAGAAAAAAAACAATAAAAAAACGAAAACGAAAATAAAAGAAACTAAAAGCCATGCGAGAGGAAACCCAGGAGTTGTTTACTAAGTTAGTTCCCGGCGCCACCACTACGTGTCTCTTCCGGTGGACGGCAAGGTTTCAGAGCACCCAGGAAGTTGGCTTGTGTTATATGACGTTAGTGTTGTTATTGCTAATGTTGTTGTTGTTGTTGTCTTACTGTTGTTGTTGTTATTGTTGTTGTTGCTATTGTTTGTTACTGTTTGTTGTTGTTGCTATTGTTTGTTATCGTTTGTTGTTATTGTTACTGTTTGTTACGGTTTGTTGTTGCTGTTATTGCTGTTGTTACTGTTGTTACTGTTTGTTGTTGTTATTGTTTATTGTTATTGTTTGTTGTTGTTGTAGCTTACTAAGAGGGACCATGAGAGTTTAAGGGGCTTTAGGGATCTACTGTATACAACCATTGCTGTGTTGATAACGAAAGTAACAAAAAAAGAATAATCACTATGGGAAATATCAACAATAACTCTCTCTCTCTCTCTCTCTCTCTCTCTCTCTCTCTCTCTCTCTCTCTCTCTCTCTCTCTCTCTCTCTCTCTCTCTCTCTCTCTCTCTCTCTCAAATCACTATAAGAACTAACAACATCTTGACCACACTTTCTCTCTCTCTCTCTCTCTCTCTCTCTCTCTCTCTCTCTCTCTCTCTCTCTCTCTCTCTCTCTCTCTCTCTCTCTCTCTCTCTCTCTGTAATATATGGTAGAGTGGCATCGTGGGAGGGAACATTTCTAAGAGCTCTCAATTAACGTTTGGTCTCGATGTAAACTTGTAAAACTCTCCACCCTCACTGGGAGTCTGTTCATGGAGAGGTATTATTGGGTTGTTGTTGTTGTTGTTGGATGGGAGTGGAAAAACAAAACACTAATACAATCTTAATGAGATATAGTATTTTTCAGATGTAATATATTCCAACCACCTAAAGATAAAATAATAAAAGAAATAATAATGATAATATTTTTATTAATAATTATCATTAACATAATAATAATAATTATTAACATAATAGTAATCATTATTAACATAATAGTAATCATTATTAACATAATAAATAATAATAATAAATAATAATAATAATATTTTTTTTTTTTTTTCATCTCAATATTTTATCTTCTGAGACAAAAATTTAGACAATAACAACAACATTAACAATTACTTGCCTATAAAACACACACACACACACACACACACACATCGGCTTAAGACTTTGATGGGGCCAGCACGACCCCGAGGAGTGTGTGATCAGCATCAGCTCACAACACGTCTCCTGTGTTGTCTTGGTTATAATTTCCGTGGCTGTTGGGTGTTGTCTGGTAACAGGAAGCGGCAGGAAATGATACATGTACTACTTGGTGCCTTGGCTGTGTGTGTGTGTGTGTGTGTGTGTGTGTGTGTGTGTGTGTGTGTGTGTGTATGTGTGTGTGTGTGTGTGTGTGTAGATGATGAATTTATATACAGTAATGAAGAGAAGAAATATTTGACGGTGTGCTTGCTGTGTGTGTGTGTGTGTGTGTGTGTGTATGGTGTGTGTGTGTGTGTGTGTGTGTGTGTGGGTCAGTGTGTGTGTGAGTGTATGTGTGGGTCAGTGTGTCTAGACCGTGTAATTTTATAAGCAGATATTAAAGGGAAGAAACTCTTGACGGTAAAGCAATGACATCACTTACAGAAACAACACCCAACTCAGTACTGTCTCTCGTGTTTCTATTCACTTTATACCATCACCTCTATTCCCTACTCTATTCTCTACTCTCACCTCTATTCCCTACTTTATTCTCTATTCCCTACTCTATTCTCTACTCTCACCTCTATTCCCTACTTTATTCTCTATTCCCTACTCTATTCTCTACTCTCACCTCTATTCTCTACTCTCACCTCTATTCTCTACTCTCACCTCTATTCCCTACTCTATTCCCTACTCTCACCTCTATTCCCTACTCTCACCTCTATTCCCTACTCTCACCTCTATTCCCTACTCTCACCTCGATTCCCTACTCTCACCTCTATTCCCTACTCTCACCTCGATTCCCTACTCTCACCTCTATTCCCTACTCTCACCTCTATTCCCTACTCTCACCTCGATTCCCTACTCTCACCTCTATTCCCTACTCTCACCTCTATTCCCTACTCTCACCTCTATTCCCTACTCTCACCTCTATTCCCTACTCTCACCTCGATTCCCTACTCTCACCTCTATTCCCTACTCTCACCTCTATTCCCTACTCTCACCTCGATTCCCTACTCTCTCCTCTACTGTATTCTCCATTTTCAAGCTTCCTCTCCTCCTCCTAAACGCGTCTCAAAAATATACTGTCTGTGTCTTTGGTAATATGAAGGTAAAACAGGTGATTGAAGGGACTGTGAGTGCGACCTGACGTGAGAAGGCCTAATATTTCCAGAGGGTTGTCGATTTCCACCCCCATTCTCCCACCTCCCCCTCCCCCTCCCCCTCCCCCCCCCCTCCTTTCCCCCTCCCTCCCCGCCCCCCCTCCCCCGTCAGCTCCAATTTGTGCATTCCACGAGCTTCTGTCTTATAAGTGTCGTATGCAAGAACCTTCATGGTGTTGATGACGTGTGGTGCCGGTACGATGACTCCCTGGACAGACAACAACACAGCCAGCCATCGTACACAGGGATAGTCTTCCATTTTTATACACAACAGCAAACAAGGTCCATAAGAGAAACTATATATTTTACCTTCGAGTGGACCGTGTGTAAAAAAAAACAACAACAGCCTTTTCAGAATCCCTCAGCGGTGCACAACATCAACGAATGCCACCACCAGATTCCCCAACTCTGACATACTGACCGTACCGTGTTATACATGGGGCCAAGTTTAATTCACTGAGGGGTGTGTATGTCGACAATACCACCACAGACAGACAAACAGAGAGACAGACAGAGAAAGAGACAGACAGAGAAAGAGACAGATAGACAGGCAGACAGACAGGCAGAGAAAGAGGCAGAGAGACAGATAGACAGGCAGAGAGACAGATACATAGACAGGCAGAGAAAGAGGCAGAGAGACACAGACAGACCGGCAGAGAGACAGATACATAGACAGGCAGAGAAAGAGGCAGAGAGACACAGACAGACAGGCAGAGAGACAGATACATAGACAGGGAGAGACAGACAGACAGAGATAGACAGAGAAGCAGACAGAGAGAGAAGCAGACAGAGAGAGAGACAGACAGAGAGAGAGACAGACAGAGAGAGAGACAGACAGAGAGAGAGACAGACAGAGAGAGAGACAGACAGAGAGAGAGACAGACAGAGAGACACACAGACAGAGAGACAGACAGACAGGGAGACAGACAGACAAATAGACATATAGACAGGCAGAGAGAGACAGACAGAAACAGACCCCCAGATAGACAGACATACAGACAAACAAGCACACACACAGACAGACAAACAGGCAGGCAGACAGACAGACAGACAGTGGCCGCCCGAACTTACGACCAGAATGCAAATCGAATTCATTGTCCAAACCATGAATGTAGTCGGTCAGTCATACCAGGTGGAATTATTGAGGACACACTGTGGTCGCGTTGCCGGGGTAAGTGACGGACATCGACACCAAGCGGGTCTCACCAAACTCGACAATTATTATTATTATTCAGTGGTTTAGGAATTCTGTCAGTCCCTCCACTTTTCATATTTCCTTCGTGTCACTCACTCTCTCTCTCTCTCTCTCTCTCCCTCTCTCTCTCTGTCTGTCTTTTTGTCTGTAGTGTATTTGTTTGTCTGACACACACACACACACACACACACACACAGTCTGTGCAAGTAGGTACTCGTGTGTAACAGTAGACCAAAGCCAGACAGAAACACACGTGACATTTATCACATTTACCACATTATATTTATCAATTATTATAAAGACATATTTAAGTTTAATAGAATTCGGTCACCTAAATCCGAGCACGTCGTTCAAATGTTCTAATCTATTAACGAGAAGCTTTGCCTCGAGTGCTAAAAAACACATAAACTCTAAAAAAGACACTCCTACGTGACAATAAATCAGACTTGAGGAGACGTGGGAATGCCGTCAGTGTCCCAAAGCAAGAAGAAAAAGTGGGAACTGGGAAAGGTTTTTACTCGTGTCGATAAAACGAGGCCTGATGATACGGTGACCAGGGGAGAGAGAGAGAGAGAGAGAGAGAGAGAGAGAGAGAGAGAGAGAGAGAGAGAGAGAGAGAGGAGAGACATTAATGGGGGTCTAGAGGTTGGAAGGAGGAAAAAGGGGAAATGATTGAAGTAGGGATATGTCGTGATTATATACGTCTTTATATAATTATTCATCTCTGTACCTGTCTGCCTATCAATCAATCTATCCATTTAACTATCTTAGCTATACATCCATTTATCTACCTAACTAACTCTCTTTGCTAATCATGTATGTACGTTCCTCACAGGACATTAGGGGTTGGTTTGGTGCATTGGTAGTGTGGTGGAGGGAAGGGGTACTAGAGAGGTTACTTTCTCACGCTTAGCTGCTGGGAAGGGCTGCGTGTGGTACGTGTGACGGCCGAGTTATGGCAAGGAGGCTACGAGACGGGGGTTGGGGGAGGGGAGGCTGGATTGTGGGGATCGGGGAGCAGCTGGCGAGAAAGAATGGAGTGTGGGTAGGAGGGTGAGGGGCAGTTTGAAGGAATAGAGGTGTTGGGAGAAGAGGGATGAATTGGTGTGTGGAATCAGGGGTAATATAAGAATTCGAGGTGGTTGTGGTGGGGGAGTGGGGCTGAAGAGATGTGGGACTGTTTGAGGAAGTCGAGTGAGTGAGGTGGTTTTAACTATTTGTGAAGTCAGAAAGGTGTGTGAGAAATGCCTGAAGAAAATCGAGTAAGGATAGATGGTAAGGGAATGGAATGCTTGAGAGAGTCGGGTGGAAGGAATCAGTTGCATGTGGAGTCAGAACGGAGTAAAGGTTGTATACCATATTATCAAAGACTAAAGTCGTGTCGTTAAATTTGGTGGAAACATATGGTAAAGAGCTAACCATACTGGGCATGGATATTATTGTTGTGGAGGGGCTTTCATTATGTTTCACGAGTTATATCAAATCATCGGACAATATACAACACGACTTTTGTCATTGATAATACACGAGTATGTGCTGAAGGAAACAGCCATGTGTATGATGAGGGTGAATGAGAGCAGCCTGGACCACTATTATTACTATTCAACACACAAGTAGAACGGTGGGAACAGGAGCTACTTGCCATGTGGGGGCGTTTTGAGCGAGGGCGTGACTGGTGGAATGCGTGAGTCTTGGAATGGAGCCAATCCTCTAATCTTTGGCCATAAATTATTCCACCACCTGCATGGGAGTGAACTAGATGGCTGGGGTCAGGAAGTGAAATCTACTTATCCACTTTGATGGTTTGTGTGGATGGTTTACGTCGATCTGTGTTTATAATGGACATCAAAAACCATCAGACGTCAGAACTCAGAAGTATTGTACCTTGGTAAGTGTAATATCATGCATTTATTTCAGCTGTAGCATGTTGGTTCTCCCATTAGGTATCACTCTCTGTAAATTCGTGTGCCAGTTGTAGATTGTGTGTGTGTGTGTGTGTGTGTGTGTGTGTGTGTGTGTGTGTGTGCATGTGTTGTGCGTGTGTTGTGTGTGTGTTTTGTGTGTGTGTTTTGTGTGTGTGTGTGTGTGTGTGTGTGTGTTGTGCGTGTGTTGTGTGTGTGTGTGTGTTGTGTGTGTGTGTGTGTAGGGAGAGGGAGGGAGGGAGGGGGGTTAACCATGATCTATGACTTGCAATTGTACGTCTATGAATACTGTATGTGGAATCGAAATATGGATGTTTTTGTAGCAACTTGAAAGAGGAATGGAAATGGAATTATTGATTGTGGCAGAAATATTCGACTTTAATGGTACCCCCTTTGTGAATAACTGTCTGACTATGTGTGTTTTGGCTGATAACATAATTCACGAACAATGACCCAAAGAGAATAAAAGGAAAATAGCCTAAATATACTTTATTATATTTTATCATTACCCATCTCGACTAGATATACTGAAGTAAAGTAAATCAACAACCATAAAGTAATGTAAATAAATCGGATACATTCCCTTATCTCTAACCCATCCTCTCATCCCTAACCCATCCTCTCATCCCTAACCCATCCTCTCATCCCTAACCCATCCGCTCATCCCTAACCCATCCCTTCATCTCTAACCCCTCCCCTCATCTCTAACCCATCCCCTCATACCTAACATATCCTCTCATCTCTAACCCATCCCTTCATCTCTAACCCATCCCCTCATACCTAACATATTCCCTCATCCCTGGCTCAATCACCCCTGACCCCAGCCTTGAATAACTAATCTCACATCTACTGTAGTCCCTCCACAACATCATCACGACATCATCACCTCCCTCGGACATCCACCCAGCCTCTACTCACAGCAGGCCTCTCTCTAACACCAAACTTGACCACCACAGCATCCATTCTGAATCCCTGACATCAACTTCGACACCCGCTCAACTCCCAACACCTATACCAACTCCAACGACTGACTGACTGACTGACTCCCTTCCATGCACCATACCCCCGACCCACACACACATACACACGCTCCACTAACCCCCGACACACACACATACACACATACATGCGCACACAAATACACTCCACCAACCCTCGACACACACATACATATACACACACATTCCACCAACCCCCGACACACACACACAAACACACACACACACACACACTCCACCAAACCCCGACACACCCCACCCACCACCACCACCCAACCCACTACACCAACCCTGACACACACACACACACACACACACCACCGAGGCCACCTAATATACTCTGCTCCAAGTACAAAACTTTGCCCGGCCACACGACAACTGAGGACACTGAACACCAATTTAATACACATTTGTTACGGAACCCTGCATGTGACCGGCAGGGTACTATAAAACGACCTGTGTGTGTGTGTGTGTGTGTGTGTGTGTGTGGGTGTGTGTGTGTGGGTGTGATACTGCAGTTCGTGTGTATGCTTGTATGTGTGTGCGTGTGTGTGTGCTAGAGGGGCCACAACACGTTCAGTACACATGTGCATCTTGACCCTCTTGACTGCTTGGAGGGACAATGACTATCTGACCCTCGCTGTATTCTCGTCAGGGGATAAACGAATGGGGACGGAGAACAAGAAGAGCATGTACTAAAACCAAGGAAGAGCCACACACTCATTCTCCTGGAAACTAGACTGTCCCTCCATCCCACAATAAAACAACAACAACCCCCTTTCTTCGCACCACATAAAAGTTACATCTCCCCAACTCACAAGAAAAGTGCCACCCATCCCTCCGATACGTCCCCATTCACATATAATATAACCCTATTCTCTTGCAAGCCACATCCACCACTCCTCAAAGAGCGTTTCATCTCACCATCCCACTAACTAAGTAATACCCATCAAAACTAATCAAATTTCCCCTTCCTATACTACAGTTCCTCTTCCATCTCGACCCACTACGAAGTCTCAGTCTCCATCCTGCCTCCTCGTCCCTCTATCCCTCTTCTGATAACCCACCATCTTCTCCATCCTCTGAAAATTAAGTATCTATCCCAATCCACACTATAACTTCTTCGCTCGTCCACCTGAGAACACTTACTTTGAGAACGAGAGTTTTTCTGATGAAGGGATAAATCTCGGAGAACTTTTCGCGAGGGAGGCAAACTTTACTGGGGATATTCGCAGGAACAGATAATTCTTTCTTCCTTACCAACACCACCACCGCCACCACCACCAACACTTCTACCACAACCACCACCACCACCATCACCAATCTACTACAGCAACTTTACTTACCAACTAGTGGAGATACCCGGCGTTGCTCTGGAAACTGGAGTATAGAAATAGTTAATACAGGTATTTCTCATTATGTTCGAGGTATAGGTTCCTACAGGCACCGCACAAACTAAATTCGCACAAAATAAACCTATTTTTCCCATAAGAAACAATGTATAATGAAAAGAATGGGGTCTTGGTCCAAAAAAACGTGGGAATTGTGTCGTGAGAATTGTGTTGTGAGAATTGTGTTGTGAGAATTGTGTTGTGAGAATTGTGTTGTGAGAATTGTGTTGTGAGAATTGTGTTGTGCTGTGGTAATATACAATGTGCTATGATTAATTATGAGTGGTGTATGTGGTATTGGTATAAGTATTGACACTGCTGTTAATAATGAAAGGTATTATCCATGTGTGGTTTTGTATGAGGGTGTGTATTCTAGTGTGATGCATGGTTAAGGGTGCTACAACCATAGATATATTATGCTTAGAAATATATGTATGTACAGTCCCTCTCTCTCTCTCTCACACACACACACACACACACAAACTCACTCTCTCTCTCTCTCTCTCTCTCTCTCTCTCTCTATTAATTTACTCTAAAACCACGCGATACAGAATGTCAACAGTGGTTATTCCAGAGCAGAAATAGTTTAAATAACTCCACGAGGAAAATTGTCAATATCGCTCACATGTCACTCCCTTTTTTTTCTCTATACATACACACAGCCCATCCCTTGGTGTACGGTTACTGGTGGAAAGATAATCCTTTTATATATTCTCACATCTGTAATATCAGTCATGAAAGAGACATTTCTGGTGATACAAATTATAGGTTGATAGAGTCATGAAAGAGAATTCAGATGATACAAAATATAAATTATTCCAGTGATGAAAGAGAGGAGAGTTCAGGTGATAGAAGCTATAAATTGATCCAGTTATGTGGTGATAGAATTTATAAGTTGATCCAGTGATGAAAGAGAAGAGAGAGTTCAGGGGATAGAATTTATAAGTTGATCCAGTAATATGGTATCGTGGGTGTCGTCATGTACAACAAAAGAAGAATTGCATCCCACCAAGCTATATAGTCCATACAACCCACTGAGGATATAAAACCTGATTGCAGTGATGGGCATGAAACCTGAACCAGTTGAAGGAGGAGGAAGAGAAGTAGAAAAGGAAGAGAAGAAGAAAATGAGGAGAAAAAGAAAGGGAGGAGAAGAAGAAAAAAGGGAGGAGAAGAAGAAGGAGGGGAGGAAAAGAAGGAGGAGAAGAAGAGGGGATAAAAAAAAGAAAGGGAGCAGAAGAAAGTGAGAATTAGAAGAAAGGTAGCAAGACGAGGTCAAGTTGGGGTCATTCTATAATATACCACTTTACAAATCGTCAGAGGCTGAACGAGAATCTGTAATAATATTGCAGACATTTTCTTCGGCATTTTCCCTCAATGAATAAAAAATATCCGGTGCGTCATAATCTGCTATACACGTGCTGACGTATTTTGAGAGGAAAAGCCGCAAAGTACGTCTAACGAGTTTGTATTATGGTACGGTTAAGAGAAGCCTAATGGTGTCCCCTGGCAATAGATGACCGACTTTAGCTTTGCCAGAGAATGGGGCCACACTCATTAAGGCTATATCCTTAGACAGTCAAGCCGGATTTATAAACACCCAGACGACATTCATACCGCTGTCGTTCAAGATTTTCATTTTTCTATGTTTCCCGAGCCTGCGCGTACGCAAGCTTAGGTCAACGACTCTGTCCTCTCAGCTATGCTACGTCCTAGTATGAGGTGCCCTAATATATGAGGTGCGTTCGTCTGGCTTAGTTAATTATGTTGTTTTCATGTCCTAAAGTTTGTAAATGATCTTTACCAAGAGTGGTATATTAAACTATTTGGAATGGTGCTATCAAAGGGTTAATGCAAGGGAGTAATAATTGCGGTCGGAATCTTTGGTGTTTGCTGAAAGATAATATCAGATTGGATGGAAATTATGCTTCAGTTCTGTGTGATGAAGAACTGGCCAAGGCTGTGTGAAAGGAAGAGATAAGAGGTTGGCAGATGGTGGGCGTCTTGCTCCTCCTGCCGGTGTAATGTGTCGTCCAGAATGTGTTGTGGTGGAGAAGCTGAGGGGGCCATAACCCTCGTGGAAGCAGCCTTTGTACAGCCAACGAGTGAGGTGCTTATAGTCAGGTTCAGGTGATGTGTGGTCACCTTCTGTTTATACTCCTACTGCATTGTGTACACTCTTGACTCTTGACCTCTCCTTCACCTGTACACTGACTGACCTATCCTATCACCTGTACACTAATTGATGACCTCCTCTCCACCTGTACACTGACTGACCTCCCTTCTACCTGTAATATGTACAACTCCAGAAACTACTCTATCCTTCACACACAAATCACACTGTACTTCACACACAAACCCAACAAACCACATTATTCTTCACACACAAACCACCTTTTCCTTCCTACACAAACACAACAAACCACAATATCCTACACACACAAATCACACTTTCCTTCCTACACAAACACAAACACAACAAACCATTCAATCCTACACACACAGAACCACACTATCCTACACAAACACCAATACACACACCACAAAAACAACACCATCCTACACAAACACCAACACACACACACCACAAAAACCACACCATCCAACACAAACACAAACACACACACCAC
Source organism: Petrolisthes manimaculis (assembly GCA_034508575.1). NCBI lineage: Eukaryota > Metazoa > Arthropoda > Malacostraca > Decapoda > Porcellanidae > Petrolisthes > Petrolisthes manimaculis. Next base: position 93,533 of record JAWZYT010004158.1, read on the forward strand.
AAAAACAAACCATCCTACACAAGCACCACAACATACAAACATCAACAGTAACAAAGTTGAACAAAGCACTCACACCTCGCCCGCCCCTGTCAGCCCCACAACAAAGCCTAACACACCTCCTATAACTTTGCCGAATAGACACCTGTTTGGCCGGAACTTATTTGTTATGCGGAAACAACTATATGTTAACACCCAGAAGAATGGGAGGTTTTTTTTCCTGATACAACTATATATTAACTCCCAGAAGACGGTGGGGTTTTTTTTATCACATAGCCAAGTATTACGTCGCGTGAAAGGTAGAGAGGTAGAGAGAGAGAGAGAGAGAGAGAGAGAGAGAGAGAGAGAGAGTGAGAGAGAGACCTTTTGTTTTGTGGGTTCGACTACTATAGTCTGTTCAAAACTTGTGTTCCGCTGGCCTCTTATGCTTAGATAAATAGAAATAGATAGGTAGATAGATAGACAGATAAGAGATAGATAGAAAGATATAGATAGAGATAGAAAGATATAGATATAGATAGAAAGATATAGATAGGGATAGAAATATAGATAGAAATAGATATAGATATAAAGATAGATAGAAATAGAGACAGATAGATAGAGGAAAATGGAACACAAGTTTTGAACAGAGTATAGCAGAAATAAGGAATCGCGTCAACTCGTGATAATAATTCCCTCATCCCTCACCACCACCACCACCACCACCACTACACACACACACACACACGTTGATGAGTTATACCAGGTGAGGAATGAGGTCACAGTCTGGTCACAGTGTCTGGAGGCTCACACAACTTTGGCTATTATTTATTTATGGCTGGTGATGAACGAGATTTTACTACACGTTCACCAATATCCACTTCACACACAGTCACAGCATCGAGGGCATCCGTGTGTGTGTGTGTGTGTTTGTTTGTATGTTTGTAGGTGTGTGTGTGTGTGTGTGTGTCTGTGTGTTTGTGTGTGTTTGTGTGTATGTGTGTGTGCGTGTGTGTGTGTGTGTGTGTGTTTGTGTTTGTGTGTGTGTATAAATGATCTCGAAAAGAAGATGAATAATATATTAGTATCATTATCACCCTTTATTTCCCTTCACCCCCTTTCCTGTCTATCTCTCTCTCTCTCTGTCTCTCTCTCTATCTCTCTCTCTCTCACACACACACACAAAGCATTCCACATTAAAATGGCCTCGCTACTAAAACATCGACAATTCATTTAATAAAAACACAGAGGCCTTGACATTGCAAACGCTCCGGCTGTTGAAATTAATAAACGATAGATGCCACAATACAGACACTGGCAATAGTTGATGGTTCTTCTCTCTACTCCTCCTCACCAACAACAACAACAACAACAACAATAAATAATAAAACAAATATTTATTGTGAAGCCACAGTGTCGATCTGATCTTAACCTTTTTTTTATCACTTTCGATGTGACATTTTTTATGATTGTTTATTATGATTGTATATTTTTGTGGTTGTGGATGAAAGGAAAGGTGTTCGATTGTGTTGGTTGTATATATATATACCGTAAATAAACGTAATGTATCTCTTACCATCTATTAATCTATCAACAGTTACCCGGTAAATCAACAAGGCTTCTTTCTTTATTCTTATAGAACATAATTTATAAAAATGACGAGTAAGTGAAACCAAACTTTTATCCACGACTGTACACAACACACGCTTCCCATTTTAGTGTTTTACATTTTAAATTTACATCTATTTTTTTTTCTATTTTAATTTTGCGAATCATTGTCTGGGAGGCTGCAAAAAAATATAAAAAAATAAAAAAATAATGTAAAATAAAATAAATTAAAACTAAAAATACGAGGCTCGCATTCATTCCCGAGTGTCAAAAATTAATGTGCATATAATACCGTACAGGCGTCAGTGAATGTTGATGTGAATAATGTACAGAAATGAAGGTTGATGATCATTTCCCACGAACGGGAAAAAAAAATACTGCTGGGTGACCGTGGTGGTGATAGTGTTGGTGGTGGTGATAGTGTTGGTGGTGGTGATAGTGTTGGTGGTGATAGTGTTGGTGGTGATAGTGTTGGTGGTGGTGATAGTGTTGGTGGTGATAGTGTTGGTGGTGGTGATAGTGTTGGTGGTGATAGTGTTGGTGGTGATAGTGTTGGTGGTGATAGTGTTGGTGGTGGTGATAGTGTTGGTGGTGATAGTGTTGGTGGTGGTGATAGTGTTGGTGGTGGTGATAGTGTTGGTGGTGATAGTGTTGGTGGTGGTGATAGTGTTGGTGGTGGTGATAGTGTTGGTGGTGATAGTGTTGGTGGTGGTGATAGTGTTGGTGGTGGTGATAGTGTTGGTGGTGATAGTGTTGGTGGTGGTGATAGTGTTGGTGGTGGTGATAGTGTTGGTGGTGATAGTGTTGGTGGTGATAGTGTTGGTGGTGATAGTGTTGGTGGTGATAGTGTTGGTGGTGATAGTGTTGGTGGTGATAGTGTTGGTGGTGATAGTGTTGGTGGTGATAGTGTTGGTGGTGGTGATAGTGTTGGTGGTGGTGATAGTGTTGGTGGTGGTGATAGTGTTGGTGGTGGTGATAGTGTTGGTGGTGGTGATAGTGTTGGTGGTGATAGTTGTGGTGGTGGTGGTGGTGGTATTGTTGTGGTGGTGGTGGTGGTATTGTTGTGGTAGTGGTGGTGATGGTGGTAGTGGTGATGATTGTGGTGGTGATGGTGGTGGTATTGTTGTGGTGGAGGTGGTGGTGATTGTTGTGGTGGTGGTGGTCATGGAGATGTAAGTGATGTAGTGATGGTGGTAGTGATAATGATGGTCAAATTAGTGGAAGTGCGGGTGGTGGTGATGATGGTAATGGTGGTAGTGATGATGATAGTTGTGATATAAAATGGTGGTGACTGTAGTGATGATAGTGACAATGGTGTAACAAAACTCAGACAAAATTCAGACAGTATTCATGGTTATAGTGTATATTGGCGACATGGTTAAGTAATAGTGTCACTCTGCACCATTCAACAATTGGTCGTGTTGACAATGAGTTCACCATCAATAAATTAGCCGATTCGGATACGGTAAACACTGGATTTGTCAGCACACAGATCAACACAGAGCTGGGGAGAACAACAACAACAACAACATCAAGAAAAACAAGAACAACCAGAACAACAACAACAAGAACAACAAGAACAACAAGAACAACAAGAACAACAACAAGAACAACAACACCATCAACAACAACACCATCAACAACACCATCAACAACAACACCATCAACAACAACAAGAACAACAACAACAAGAACAACAACACCAACACCATCAACAACACCATGAACAACAACAATAACAACATCAACAACAACAACACAACAACACAGGGCTGGGGGCTAAACGTTAAATATGCACAAGTGTGTTAGTATATTCGTGTGGGAAACAATTGTTGATTTGCGTCAGTACATGAAAGCCAAGTTGTTTACCTATGCAAAGCTCCAGAAAAAAACCCACTTTAGTAACGCTGCGAAAATGAAAACAATTGGATATATGACGACTTAAGGGGAGGATACAGTGTTGGTAAATCCGGAGCAAATGATTCCTCCAAACTATTCCAAGCAACAGGCCATCATTATTTTTGTTCCTCTGGCTCTGTTTCCTGGCATACTCTGGAGGAATCAAGGTACTCCAATGTAACAAAAGTATACTCTCCCCTTAAGGGACCCTGTGATGTAGTCTTATATTTGGAGGTCAACGAGTCCTTCAAATATTGCCACGTAACGCCATCTATTGGGAAGGAGTTTTGTTTCGTGGTGTAGTCAGGAGGAATCATAAGTCTCCATTTTTCTATACACGATCACAGGGATCTTCATAGTTAAATTCAATGAGTGTGGCCCCGGTCGATGTGTGTAAGAGATAAGCTGAGGGTAGGAAAGCCACTTGGGGCAATGTTGACTTCAAGATGGATTAGAATTATTTTTCTTTATTTTTCATTATTTTCTGAAGTTTAATTATTTTCTGTATTTTCATTGTTTTTTAGTATTTTCATTATTTTCTGTAATTTACCTCCACGATTATTGGAACATTATTATTATTATTATTATTATGAGTCTCACTTTTGGTATATCATGAAACTGTGTATATTCTCCAATGTTGACTTTCACAGTATTCATTGCAATACACAAGAACACATAAAGAGGACATAATGATATCCACCACTAATTAAATGTCTCTTTAGATGTCTATGCTCATGTCTGTCCAAAAGGCCTACAGTAGACAGAATGATGGACAAGTAAAGACAGGTGGTGGCAGTGCTAATTCCCACATAATATATATCTCTATCTATCTATCTATCTGTCTATCTATCTGTCTATCTATCTGTCTATCTATCTATTTATCTATCTCTATCTCTCTATCTCTATCTATTTATCTATTTATATATCTATCTATCTATCTATCTATCACTCTCACTCTCTCTCTCTCTCTCTCTCTCTCTCTCTCTCTCTCTCTCTCTCTCTCTCTCTCTCTCTCTCTCTCTCTCTCTCTCCTCGGCGTTCTATTAGTACCCTCTTTCCCTGCATGGTGTGTGGAACTAATCATATATACCTTATTATATTATCCCTACCTTCCCCCTTTCCTTGCGGTAATTATTAGGACATTAATCTGAAACTTAGACAGGCAGGGGTTCCCATTACGTGGCACCAGGAGCACCATTTACACACACACACACACACACACACACACACACACACACACCACACATCTCATTCACACTATTTCATCCTTCTCATCTGAAACCATCTTCATTTCGGTTTTGTTCTCTGAAGTTCGTGGTTTCTTAAGGGGGAAGTTTTGTGTTGCCATCTTTATTTTGGTTTTGTTCTCTGAAGTTCGCGGTTTCTTAATTCAAGGGGGATGTTTTGTGTTGGTAAATCTGGAGCCACTGAATCCTCCAAACTATTCCAAGCGACAAAACACCATTATTTTTGTTCTTCTGGTTCTGTTTCCAAGCAAACTTTGGAGGAATAATGGCACTCCAATGCACCAAAAAAAAAAATTATCACCTTAAGTGGATATTTTCTTGATGGTAAATTGGAGGGCTACAGATTCCTCCATACTATGACACGAAGCAACACAAACCACCATATGTAACATTGAGGTAATCTGTTTCCTGACATAGTTTGGAGGAATCAATAATATTCCCTCAATTTTCCATAAAGAGAGTCTCCCCTTAATGAATGATCAAAGGCGCTGATATATTACCCTTTTTGGCGACTCCCTCATAAGCATCGACCAGTCAGGTGATAGAGAGGTCTGTGAGGTTGGTATTGTTGTCGCTATTTCGTAAGTTAAAAAACATAAAATAGTAATGCGTGAGGTGTGTAGATGGATATTTTTTTTATTTTTTTTACGTATTGTGTGAATAGAATGTGAGTAATACCGGTACGTAAATTGATAAAATGTAAGGCGTGTGATGTATAGTGTGGTTGTATGACAAGAATGAGAGTAAGAAGTAAATATAATGTAAGGCGTGATGTGTATAGAGTGTTTGTATGTAGTGTACAGTTGGCCAATGTTCCGCCTGGGCCACCCTGCTGACAGAGGTGGGTAACGGTGATGTCAACAGTGTTTATGTTTGTTCCTGTGTTCATGCTCGGCAAAAGTTCGGATCATCACTTTTCTTCTGAAGTGAACCTCGGCTACAGCCTGAGTTCATCCCATCGATGGCAGGGCAGTAAATTATATATAAAATTATATAAATATGGAGTTGGGTGCAGCTTGATAACTTGGGAAATATGAACTGTCTCTGTTAATGACCATCTGAATAACAAAATTAAAGTATTTAGAGTTAATTATATATATATATTTTAGTTTCCGAGGGTAAAAGTCATTAAATAAAGCGATAACGGCAATAAAATATGAGGTGGTCAGTATGGATGAAGGTTACTACACTGAACTTCCTAATTTGTGTCTCGGCGGGGAGAAAATATTTCACGAGTAAGATGACTCTTCCATTGACTTACCCACCAGCATCAATAAGGTCTCACAGAAAATTATTGTTGTGTGTCACAGGTCACACTGATCAAAGCCAAAAATTATATGACTATATTTATAAATTAGATAACATACAGTATTGTAGTAGAATTATTTTTAAGCTGGTGATCTGGTTTGGTAAATGTGACTCCTGCACTGAGTGAGTTGGTTTGATCTCACTCACTGGTTCACCATGATGTACAAAATATCATACGGCTTCATCGTCATACTTCCTTGGAAATAATTACACAGAGCAATTACAACTTCTATTCTAAGTTTGACAAATGTAGACCAGCAATTGTGAGAACTTGTGAGACTTCGGACAAGTACAACAATGAACACAATTGCGATACGAGGCCGTCAGCTGAAAAAAAAGATGAGTTAATGACTAGGCTGCATCTGTCACCACCAACCAGTTTCCATCTCCAATATCGCCACGTCCTATTTTTTCTTAATTAGTTTGAATTTATATCCGTCCGACGAGTTATCCTATAAGCATATTTGAAATTCATTATCTAAATCTGTTAAAATTCATAACTTTCCATAGTATAGTGTTGTACTGATAAATGACTTGCCTTATTTAATCTTATCCCGGATCAAGTATTGTATTTGGTTAGGTTTAAAAGAGACGGTCGAAGGCAGGCGAAATGTTAAGAGAGCAGTCAAATACCGGTATCTATATAAATATGTAAAAATGAATAATGTAACATATAGTTTATAATGTACATGTTATAACCCTGTCTTTATTGGATGAACTGAGGCTGTAGCTGAGATTCACTACAGAAGGAGAGTGTTGATCCCAACTTTTGTCAATCACGTCCACACGAACAAACAGGATTTTATACACTGTTGTCAGCATCGTTACTCACCTCTCGCAGCGGGGTGGCCCAGGTGGAACGTTGGCCAACTGTACATACATTATATGTAAATAGAATAAGAGTAGTGTCTTTGAGAGTATGTTGGACTTTTCTCGGTGTAAGTGAGACACGAAAAAGATCAGCAAAGGTGAACCGACAGATGGAAACCGAAGCTCCAACTCTTCCTAGCATCAGTCCCTACATTCACCTTAGGAGTACTGCCCTGTTCGGCTGGTGTCTTCAGCCTCCTCCGGCAGTATTATAAAAATGTATCAATATAAGTTTGCTTCTCTGTACTTGACACGTAGTACCATTAATAATTTAAGAGTAGATAGTATTTTCAACCAAAGTATTGAAATTAGGAAAAGAAGGAAAGATAGTAAAGATATTCTAGACATTAAAAAGCGAACAATTACAGAGCTAAAAATGTGTGATGATTTCCAAGTTCTGTCTCTTATTCCAGTCAGTCATAAACTCGTAGTATAAACTCGTCATAATGTCACAAACATATCGGATATAATTGAAATATTCTTTGGTATGACTCACTCCCTTCCCTCCACTCTCCCTCTCACTCTCCTTTCCCTCCAATCTCCCTATCCTTTCCCCCTCCCTTCTCTCCACTCTCTCTTCCTATCCTTCCCCTTCACTTTCCCTCTCCCCCTCCCTCTCCCACCCCTCCACTCTCTCTTCCTATCCTTCCCCACCACTCTCCCTCTCCCTATCCTTCCCCACCACTCTCCCTCTCCTTCCCCACCACTCTCCCTTCCCTCTACTCTCTCACCCTCTCTTTCCCCTCCACTCTCCCTCTCCCTCTCTCCTAAACGCTCCCATCACCACATTTTAATTCATTACACATTCAGTTACAGTATAATATCGTTCAACATTTTCCATCTGATTTCATGGTCATGTTGGAGATTAGTGCAAATGCATAGCGGCCGATAATAAGTCTTTGCATTATATATAAAAAATAATCGGTAGTTCATTTGCCATTATATTCGTGTGTGTATGTGTATGTGTATGTATACTAGGATAGGAACAGTTCAATGTCTCGCCAGTTGACAAATCTAAACCTTCTTAAATCCACACACCAAAAACAATGACCACGATCATTTAAAAAAAAAATCACTTCTAAACAACAATATCCTAATACATCCTAACATCAATATCCTAATACATCCTAACATCAATATCCTAATACATCCTAACATCAATATCATAATACATCCTAACATCAATATCATAATACATCCTAATATCAATATCCTAATACATCCTAACATCAATATCCTAATACATCCTATCATCAATATCATAGTAATATTATTCGAGTTGTGAATTGCGCAATTATTATTAGTATTATTCTCCACATGTGTGTCAAGTTGCTCAAGGGATTGTTTGCTAATCAATATGGCTTCTTCACCCATGAAGCTGTTATCACCAAAGCAGGAAGAAGAATGACTAAATATACATTAGTTACTATGTCCTTACGTGAATACACCATATTCTACACTTATTTACTTTCCATCACTGGACTAACCAATTCACCATTCACGATATCTTAAAATCATATATATATATAAGGAGAGGTAACTTGATCTTACCTGTCATCACCAAAGCCGGAAGAAGAATAACAAGGCAGTATAGCAATCCACCGCCTCGTCACCTCCAACAAAGTAGTACCCCCGTATTTCTAATTATGGCATTCTTATCAGTTCCTCCACTTACTGGTGTATATTCAGTTACATACCATGATCTATACATATTCCTGTGCTCAAATACATTGCCTTCTTCCTTGGTTAAAGTATTATATTACGGTAGTACACATATACAAAGCATGTATTGTTCCGCCACCAAGAGAATGTACTGTACCATCCTGACTAGACCCTAACTAATCTAATTAATTTTCTAAGTAAGTTACAGTTAAAATGCAGGTAACATCATAGGAGAGATAGGTTCGTAATTATATATTATAATAATTATAAATGCAGGTTATTCCCTGTATTCAATTAATATTTTACATTCACCTCTTAACCCCTATGTATTTTTCTATCCCTATCACTCTACCCAAGTTTCAATTATTCCTCTATTTCACTTATTTACCTAACTATAATAATTATTTCTATTGTTTATCTATATCTTATAACTATAAACATTAGATGTACTTTCCATCATATTAACAATTTCAGAAGAAGTCCACCAACGAGATTATAGATAAATAGATAGATAACTTTATTGTCAATTTGCAGTATAGCAACGTTTACAAATTGATTTTTTTTTCCTAGAGCTCCATATTAACATAGTTGACTAAAAGTATAAAAGAATATTGTAAAAAAATATCTGCTACAGTATTGCACACCAAAATCACAAACAATCACAAGAATTATTACAGTTACACAAAACTAATAAATTACACAATTTCTATTCTATTTCAAGTTGTTGAAAAAAAGTACAATACTCTTTGGTACTCTGATCATAGTCATCGGTAATCTCCACCTGGCTAAGTCGTGTGCGTGTGTGTGTTAAAAAAAAAAAAAAAAAAAAAACATTATTTTCATTTCTCACAATCCTTTGTCGCTCCATTCATTTTCATTCAGTTACTTAAACTTAATTAGGCTTTATACATGTGGCTTTACTGTGATGGCTGGCCAGTTAGTTTATGCGGAACCAACTTGAGTGTTTAATTAAGTCTGCACACAAGAGTTGCAAGGAGAGGTGTGAATGAGACGAGTGAATTATTCCGTCTGGGTAGAATGTGAGTGTGTGTGTGTGTTGTGTGTGTGTGTGTGTGTGTGTGTTAGTAAGCTGCATGTGAGGTATGGATGTAATGAGTTTGTGTATGTGTGTATCAGTCCTTCTAGTGAATAAGGGTTTTGTGTGTGTGTGTGTGTATGTGTGTGTGTGTGCATAATATGAATCTGGGTTAAGTAGTAGAAATAGTGTGTGTGTGTGTGTGTGTGTGTGTGTGTGTGTGTGTGTGTGTGTGTGTGTCAGTCCATAGTATGAATCAGGGTTGAGTAGTAGAAACGGTGTGTGTGCGTGTGTGTGTGTGTACCCGTGTGTGTGAGCGTGTACCCATGTGCGTGCAGTGTGTTGAGCGAAAAAGGGGGTGGGACCACTCGAAAAGCAGCAACACTGATCGATGCATTGTGAAAGGGATGAGTCGTATTTTATCAAGGATACAAGGGCAAGAGTCTGAAGTGTCGTGTGGAGAGCATAGGGCTGCGACGTGTGTTGTTTGAAACGAGTCCATATATGAAGGGCTCTCCAGTTCTGCCCTTGCTTGCTGTGTGCCCCTCCATCATTTTTCCAGTGGAGTATCGCTAATCCCATAATACTTTAGTGATATGTGTAGGCACTGACAACCAACAGGGGTACGTACGCCTTTGCCTTTTACTGGTTATGGAGGAAATAGCTTTACCAAATGGAAGTAATTTTTTGTTTTGTTTTTTATTCCATGTGGTCTACTTTTTTTTTTTTTTTCGTTTTTGGTTTTGGTTTTATCTTTTTTTTATTTATCAATTCTCAGGCCAGCTATATAAACGTGAGAGCAAACATAGATTTTTATTTATGTAACAGTGACTCTGTTTTGTAATCAGACCCTGTACTTAGGTTTCATGGCGTCATCGAGGTCCAGTTTAACATACACACACACACACACACACACACATACAGACACACACACACAACACACACAAACAAAACACACACCATCTTCAAACCACCCAACACCACCCTCTTCAACCATTCCTAGACCATTATTATTATTATTGTTATTATTATTATTATTATTATTATTATTATTCTGAATACAAAACACTCCCCACCACTTTCTACACAGTGCATTATGTCAATACGCCTGAGAATGATTTAATAGGCTTATGGTGGAAATTATCAAGCGGTACTCTAAAATAATTGTGTGACACCGTGGCATTAAAGCCGGGATAAATTAGAATTTTTATGAGAGGCAGGCCAAGTCAATTAGTGGGTGGCCTGGTTTATTTATGACATTACATGAGAGCGAGTCGTGACATGATTGCTCTCTCTCTCTCTCTCTCTCTCTCTCTCTCTCTCTCTCTCTCTCTCTCTCTCTCTCTCTCACAAGCATACATACAATTACGTACATACATCACATTATATTTTGTTCGGTGTATTTCTGTCATTAGGTTCCTCTTGTATACTTCATGGAAGAACGAATACTGCCTTCCAAATTTTAACAGAAGTATTATTAGAAGTGATTTTTATATGATCTGAAGCTTCATGTTTGTGTTTTCCAGCTCGTCTCTTTAAAAGCAACGCATCAAAATATTGTAACCAATCTTGTACATCCACAATCAAATAACCACCGACATCTTCCTTCCATCGTGCAAATAGATCAGTCTCTATTTAGAATATAATCCTATAATATTTTACGTCAACTCAACCCCCTCAATTATTATTATAATGAGGTGCTGAAAAATCATACACGTGTTGTTCTTTATTATAAAGATATTTACTTACTACGATGGAAGGAGAGTGTTGGTGGATATAATATGATTGTAGCTGTACATAGTATTATTATTACATTGAAATACCAGCATCAAACAGTTACACCTCCTTTCTCCAATTAATTCTCTACCTACTTCTTGTCAGGGAGGAATCTCGTCTACACAACCCCTTTTCCTTTCGTTGTTCCTCCCTCTCGTTTCTCCCCTGCTGGTCCCTCTCTTAATTAACTCTCTCCCATTCTCTGCATCAATAGCTTCCCATACACCTTCCCTATTATGTTAAGACGATTATCCCCAATATAGTTTCCCACACATTCTCTTTTCCTTTTGTACTGGGAGATATGAGTCTCTACTGTCGGTCCTCTGCTGGTACTCGACTCACCTTTTATCCTTCTGTTTAAGTGGGAAGTTTTGTGTTTTTAATTCTGGAGCAACTGAATCCAAAAAACTATTCCAAGCAACAGAACACCATTCATTATTTTTGCCCCTCTGGTCCTGTTTCCTAGCATACTTTGGAGGAATCAAAACACTCCAATGTACCAAAATATGAATTACCTCCTTAATTTTAATTAAAGTAACATTTGTTTTTCATATCCATTCATTTACTATTATTAACTTGTCACTTTACAAACACTTCTGCATCTCATTATATTCCCCTTTTTCCTTTCATTCTTATCTTTTTCCTTTTCATTCATAATCTCTTCATCACAATCCTAACAACTTACCTTCACACTTGTTTTTACTTTACCTTAATAATGATCATTTCTCCAGAATATTGTCTACAGTATAATCACATCTGTGTCATTATATACTCCCTCTTTATCACAATATTACCTATGAATATTTTTTTACCTTCATACTCATATTTTCTGTACTATGATATTAATTTTCATCATAATTCTGTATAATTCTGTATAATTTTCCTCATAATAAGGTATATGATATTAATTTTCATCATAATTCTGCATAATTCTGTATAATTCTGTATAATTTTCCTCATAATAAGGTATATGGTATTAATTTTCCTCATAATTCTGTATAATTTTCCTCTTAATACTCTATCCAATATAATTAATTCCTTATCATAGTTTTATCGTTTCACATACAAATCCATACTATCTTTAACACGATACTAATTTTTTTGTTCATGTTATTGCCTCCTTTATCACAATCATTCGATATTTATCCTCATACTCATAATATCTTTCTTCAGCTCGATACTATAAATTCCATAACATTGCCTCCTTAACCAGCTTCGCCCCCTCCCCCCCAAAAAAACAAACAAACAATACTACTACTAATAATAATGATAATAATAATAATAATAATAAAATAATACTAAAAATATTAAAAATAAAAATAAAAATAACAACAAATAATAACTAAATAAATAAAAAATAAAAAATAAATACCAAATAAATTACAGTGGACCAAACCAAACCAGACCAAAGGAAGGAAGGAAGGAAAGAAGGGAGGAAGGAAGGAAGGAAGGAAGGAAGGAAGGTAGGAAGGAAGGAAGGAAGGAAGGAAGGCAGGCATGAAGGAAGGCAGGAAGGAAGGAAGGAAAGAAAACATGAAGGAATGAAGGCATGAAGGAAGGCAGGAATGAAGGAAGGAAGGAAAGAAAACCATGAATGAATAAAGGCAACCAACAAGTGCACGTAACACTTCATTAACCAGCCCTGGGAATTGGTGACCTGGAAGTCCCTCTGATGTAGTTACTCGTTACGTTAGTTATCCCTCCTCTAACTTTACTCACGACTACCGGAATATGGACCTGATCATCATCTTGTCGGTCTTGTGTGTGTGTGTGTGTGTGTGTGTGTGTGTGTGTGGGTGTGTGTGTGTGTTATATATATATATTTTGTGATTGGGTTTTTATGTATGTGTGTGCATGTTTTTTTTTTTTTTTTTTTTTTTTTTTTGTGATTGGGTTTTTATGTATACTGAAATTTTGTATGTGTGTATTTTTTGCAGTAATAGGAATTTTATGTATGCTGAAATGTTGTGTATGTTTTTGCAATAATAGGAATTTTCTGTATACTGGACTTTTGCGTATGTGTTTTTCAGTGGTAAGGATTTATGTATACCGGAATTTTGTATGTATGTATGTATGTATACAGTATGTGTGTGTGATCATATGTATGGATGTATGTATGTATATATATGTGTGTCTGTGTCTGTGTGTGTGTGTGTGTGTGTGTGTGAATGTGTGTGTGTGTTCGTATATATGTATGCATGTATGTATATATATGTGTGTGTGTCCTAATGAAAATAAATATGATAATTATATAGTGCAATTCTACCAACACAGTAAACAGAACACATAAAAATGGAATATAAGAATAAAATAAAAGCAGTGCATGACATTATTTATTTTTTACGGTATCATAATTATTACAAGTTCTGAGGAAAGTCGGTCTGTGTTTACCGAACGTGGATTTCTGTTTGTTTACTTTGGCCCTCCCCCGTCCCACCTCACCAGTTCGGTTTGATTACCTATTTATTTACTCAGGCCGACTGGGACTACTGTAGCCTCGTGTCCAGTCACATATAATAATTTGTAGTCGTAGCATATACATACAGCTCTAACACTGAATACTTAAAATTATATTTCACCAAACTATGCTAGGAAACATACTCGTAGTAGTACCTTAGTATAGAGAAGTTATCTACAAAAGTGTATGGAGGATTCAGGGACCTTTGCAGTTCCACCACGGCAGCTTACACCCTCGAACTGCAAACGAAAATGTGAGGAAGGAATGATGAAGCTCGAGGTGACACCATACATATTACACAGGACATAATCTCCATTCATCAGATATCCTTAGTTCACATTAGGAAGGAATGATCAAACTGGAGGTGACTATACACAGGACATTATTTTTCCATTCCTCAGATATCCGCAGCAGCTCACGTGAATCAATACAGGACTCGGGGTATTGTCTGATGAAACCCACTGGCAGGGAGGTACACGTCTTTTACCATCCTGGGTGAGTAGAATATAGAGGATAGTGGCTGGTGAATGAACAACAATATCACTTTTATTGTGTCACTTTTATTATAAACATTCATGATACAGACAGACATAATGACAGTGTGTGTGTTTTTGTGTGTGTGAAGTTAGCGTCCGGGATGACACAGTGATCTTCTCTGTCTATCTCTAGTTTTAGTATATTTTTAGCTTATAAAACACATATACACTGGCTCTTCTTAGTAAATATGTATAGCTAACATTATTATATAAACTTATAGGTACAGTGTCCTGCCATCCAGCAAGAGTGCACATGGGTGTCCACCTTCCAGTATGAGAGTATTAGGAAATTGTGTAAAGAGCTGTACATTATACTCTACATCCTTCATAACTTCTATCTCTGTAGCCAGGGAAGAGATTAAGGAGGTCATCTATTGTGGACGAAACAGAGGCTTAGTTTGATCCCTTCCATTCTATGATAAGAAACGAGTTCACTTGGTAAGCGAGAAAATGGAAAAGGAAGAAAGACCTCGCTAGGGCTGGAAGACCCTGTAACACGAGGAAGGAGATAGAGAGGAAGGAGAACAAACAAAAAGGAAATGGATGGAAAAGAGTGACAGTGGAAGAACTGACAAGAGAATGGGTCGCGTGTGTAGCGGCCACAAAACCCTCTTAGTACTGCCCACATCATCACAGGCAATACATCCCCTTCCCTCTCTACGTGTATTGACGTAGACGAGAAATAAATCTCTTTTGAGGAATGTTTTAAAAGAAGAAATAACCCTCCATATCATCCACAGTAAAAATCCCCCTAAGTAGACTAAGGGTCGCAGCTGTACAGTACATACATAGAAATCCCTTTGCTGGGAGAGAAGAGCCACACGAAGTGCCAAAATACTGACACCAATATCTTCCATTTGTACAGGTAAAAATATCTCTTTCAAGACGTGTGGGGATCCTTGGGTATTACGAGGGTATTTTGTGGTGGTGGTAATGATGATGATGTAAGAGGTGTTGTTTGTTTGTGAGGCTGGATGCTGGTAGAAGCGGTAGGGATGTGGTAGCTGCAATAATATTAGTGGTAGCGGTGGTGGTGGTGGTAATCGTGATGGTGGTGTAGGCAGGGGAAGGAGATGGTGGTGATGGAAGTAGCGTGTTGTGTGGTGCTGATGGATTTGGTGAAGGTGGTGGTGGTGGTGGTGATGGTGATGGTGATGGGGGGCGAGGGGTAATATCAGAGATAATGAAGGACAGAATAAATGACTGTAAATGCAGCGGCGTTTAGAGTAATGAGGAATAATGTTAACTTACAGTGTGATGTAGCAAAGTGAAGATGAAATAAAAATATTTATAAAAGGGTTGTGTTAGAATGTTATACTCGGCTATGACGTTAATAAAGGTATGTGTTATAATACTTTGCTCGGCTCTGATGTTAATGAAAGGCTTGGTTAGAATGTCATGTGTTATGCAGTGATGATGACCTTTTCTTCAACATGCAGCTGATGTACAGTTTAAAAGATCAAACATTTCAAGTTTTCTGGACATCAGAGACCTGGAACTAAACGGTACCTCAATTCCGAGTCCGGAAATAACTTGGACAAAGCCTAGATGCAACTTTTGAATGGCGAAATTAACAGTGAAACATAAAATTCGTCTCGTGGGACTGTTTCAATAATTACTATCATACAACGAACGGCATTGGAACCCATGCATGCAGGCCACAGCTACAAACCGCGGGTCGAATGGTCCGCTATTTCCCACGTGTTTTCATCAATTTTCTGGACACGACTTTTGTCTTTCATTGTTCCAAGCGTTTTATTGTTGATGGGTGTGAGGTGCGGATGGGCTATTTGGTGTTGTTGTTGTTGTTGTTGTTGTTGTGATGATTGGAGGGTTGGAGAGTTGGTGAAGGGTGCAAGGTGTATGCAAGGGATGGTGATAGAGTTAAAGCAAAGAGATGATAAGTGCATACAAAGGAATTATTATCATGAGAAGGGCGATATATTGCAGTAATGATAAAACAATGGATGTATGGTGAGAGATAGTACCCATGTTAATCAAGTATAGATAATCAGAGCTGACACTTGAGGAAAACTGATCAGCTGGTGTGATAATTAAAGAACAACACCGTGTGAAGAGGAAGGAGCCTTTATTGACGACCCCTCGACGCTGCTGCTTCTTCAGGTCCAGGGTCAGATGGAAGTCCTGATGTGTTGAGTTTTCTGTCCCGAGAGTTGTCCCCTAAACTGAATGACCATCTCCTCTGCCTGCTTCTTGGACTGTTGGCTAAGTTGATGCCTATAGTCGGTGAGGTATGTATTTAGGGGAAGAGGGAAGGTGTGGTTAAGGGCCCTGTGATCGTGTATAGAAAATGGAGGCTTCTGATTCCACCTAACCATGCCACGAAACAAGCTCCTTCCTTATAAGTGGTGTTTCATGGCAATATTTAAAGGACTCAGTTACCTTCAATTTTCTGACGACGACACATGCAGGGTCCCTTAAATCGGGTCAGTTGTCTGGGGACGAAGGAAGGTGTGATTGAATAGGGTCAGTTTGTCTGGGTGTGTGTACTCAGGAGGGACCTACAGTACCAACTCTTCCTTGCAACGATGAAGGAAATTTTGTTTGATTTTTATTATTATTATTATTATTATTAGTATTATTATTATTATTATTAGTATTATTCATATTATTATTAGTAGTATTATTATTATTGTTATTATTGTTATTATTATTATTATTATTATTATTATTATTATTATTATTATTATTATTTTTATTATTATTATTATTATTATTATTATTATTATTATTGTTATTATTGTTATTATTGTTATTATTATTATTATTATTATTATTATTATTATTATTATTATTTAGTAAAATTCCTCGTAAGTAAAGCCTCTCTGTCATCCTTGGTGTTAAAATAAAATGAATAAAAATATAAATCAATTTTCCACAATGGTTTAAAAACTACACCGTGCAAGAAGGGGCCATTATTGACGACTTTTCACTACTGATCTCCAGGACAAAAGTGCAGTAGGTTTGTCCTATAAAGTGCATTAGTGAAGAGTCATAAAAAAAAAGGCCCCTTTCCATTTGATGTTGTTCTTGTTGTTGTCAGAAAATTGGAGGTTAGTGAGTCCTGCAAACACTATCATGAAACACCATCTCTATTGAAGGAGCTTGTTTCATGGCATAGGTTGAAGGAATCAGTAGCATTTCAATTCACCAACAAGAGAGTGTCCCTTTAACCATCCTGTCGAGTCAGTGTATATGTTTAATTCACGTCTCGAGGGGAAATTTTTATGTTGGTAAATTGGATGGCTACTGATTCCTCCCAATTATACCAGAAAAACAGACGCCCTCAATGGTACTAATAGGGGATCTGTTTCGTAGCATAGTTTGGAGGAATCAGAGACCTTTCAGAGACCTTCCAATTCACTAACAAAATCATCTCCCCTTAATTTAAGAAGTGATGTAAATGTAGATGTGGTGTAAAAAAAAGTAATTCATGCTCTCCAGTGATGAACTAAAAATATATATGTAAATGTGTGATGAATATTGGTGATTCTTTATAATGATGATAATGATGAGAAAATGGATGTTATGGTGGTGGTGGTGGAGAACTGTGGTGAGTACAATTCTTATGAGCAAGCATGAAGATGAGATAATTATGAATGTGTGGTGATATGTGATGATGTTTTACAATTTTTATGATGAATGACTGGATTTGAAAATAATGGATGATACAATTGGTGGTGATAAATGGAGAGTAAAAAAAAAAAAAAATGATGAGTGAAGATGAGATATGAATGTGTAGTGAGTGAGATATGAATGTGTAGTGAGAGAGATATGAATGTGTAGCGAGTGAGATGTGGTGATGCTTGAGAGAATACCGAGGGATATGTAGTAGCAAAGTGTGAGAGAGAAAACACTTAAAGACATAAAAACACTCAATGTAAAAATATGGACTAGAAATGGGTGTGAAAATGGCGTGCATGAGAGAGAGAGAGAGAGAGAGAGAGAGAGAGAGAGAGAGAGAGAGAGAGAGAGAGAGAGAGAGAGAGAGAGACTAGGACAGGAACGGCTACTGGGAGGGGAAAGGAGAGGAGTGGGTGGTGGTGGCAGGCGTGGGGGGTGGGGGCGTGGGGGGCGTGGGTTAGGGGGTGGTAACTGTTGATGCAGATGAGGCATGGTCAATATCGACGAGAGAAAGGCGCGCGGGATGTTGGAGGTGGAGGCGTGGGGGGGGGGGGGTACTGAGGCGTGGAGGGGTGGGGTACTGAGGCGTGGGGGGGGGGGTACTGAGGCGTGGGGGGGGGGAGTACTGAGGCAGGTGTGGGATTGGGGGGAAATTTATCGAGAGGCGTGGGAATATTGAATAATCAGGCGTGGGAATGTTGAATCAGGCGTGGGAATATTGAATCAGGCGTGGGAATGTTGAATCATCAGGCGTGGGAATGTTGAATCAGGCGTGGGAATATTGAAATAGGCGTGGGAATCTTGATCTTGACAGGCGTGGGGGGTAGAGGTAATTAAAAGGGCGGGCGTGGGAATAAAAATGAAGGAGTGAGAAGTTGCAAACACAACTGGTGAGAATTATGGGGCAAGCGTGGAATTTGCAGGCAGGCGTGGGAAAAAAAAGACTATAGACCGGAAAACTGTAGAGGCCGTCAGGGCAGGGGAGCGCGTATGAAAGGATTTTTTTTTTTTTTTTTTTTTTTTTAGGCGTGGAAAAATATGGTATGGAAAAAAAAAACCTAGACTGAAAAGTGTGACAGAATATGTGGGACGTGCGTGGACGAGGCGTGAAGGCGGGCATGACGTTGGGTTATTAAGAAACTCTGTGATATAGTCAGAAAATTGGAGGTACCTTAAATGAGTCCTTCAAAAATTACCACGAAACACCACTTATATGGAAGGAGTGGAGTGTGTTTCGTGGCATAGTCAGGAGGAATCAAAAACCTCCAATTCTCATAAACGATCAAGGGGGAAGTACTGTAGTGTTGGTTAATCTGGAGCAACTGATTCCTCTCAACAATACCAAAATACATACCACCATTATTTATATCATCTGGTCCTGTTCCCTGGCATACTTTGGAGGAATGAAGGCACTCTAATGTATACCAAATATATACTACCCATGCATCTTTAAAGCTGGAAATACTGTAGGTCCAGGAGACGTGGTGAAGGGGGCGGTGTTGGGTCAGAGATGGATGGCACAGGAATGAATTTAACGCGTTATATCATTTTTTATCATTATTCTGTTTATTTGTCGATGAGCTTACTGCATTATGTACAGTCGGCATCAGGAATTCATACACACACCCTGCTGTAGGTTTCAAGGGATCACAACACACAGAAAATATAAGGGAGTGTATGTAACAGCAACCCAACGAAATAATAGGTTGTTATTGTTTTGTAGTCACCGAGTCACTTGGTAGACCATTCAATGCAGTACTTTCACAATAATGACCTCGCTTTATGATGAGCCTGTGTACGAATTCCTGTGGCCAAGTGTACATACCTACCTTAGATAAACAAACAAACAACTCGAGATTTTGATTTTAGTGAACACCTTTAAATAACCATCACATTATGACTGTCATCTTTCTACTATTATATTCTAAGCATCAACGTCACTAACTTCATCATCCTTCTTTTCTGGGACTCGGGATAAGGTTTAGCGAAGGTGAAGTGTTGGTGAGTGACTGGTGTTTGACGCGAACTGGTTTGGAGAACAAGGAAGGAAGGAAGGACGTGGTGGTAATTATGAGTGACCGAAATTATGAAGGTGAAGGAGGGGCTTGGTGACCGAAAGCCATGAGTGACCGAAGGCAACAGTAACGATATGTTGCGAAGGAAAATGAAAAGGAGAAGGCGTTGAGTATGATAGGGTACTGAACGTATAGAAGAGGTGTGGCGTTGAGAAGAGCGTTGAGGTGGTGGTGGCGTGGTGGTGGTGGTGGTGGCTTGGTGGCTAAGGGCATGGGGGAGACTGGGAGAAATGGGTATGGAGGAGGTGTGGCTTTGAGAAGAGCGGTTGGTGGTGGTGACGTGGTTGAAGACATGGTGGAGACTGGGAGAAATGGGTATAAAGGAGATGTGACGTTGAGAAGAGAGTGGTGGTGGTGGTGATGGTGGTGATGGTTGAGGGCATGGGAGAGACTGGGAGGAATGGGTATGGGTGTAGGTGAGAGGAGAGGAGGAGGAGGAGGGGGGGGGGGGACTATCGGTGGGTGAGGGCATGGAGTCGCCACACCACGGCACCCAACACCATCAGTGCTGGCGGGGACTGGCAATGGACGTTGGTGCTCTTGCCGCCTTGTATCGCCGCTGGGTGTTCTCCTGTTGAGGAAAAAACAAACAGTATTATTATCCTGCATCACACACGAGGAAGTAACGAGCTGAGATACAGATTTACCCAATAGAAGAAAATAATATGAAGTGAGTTTGATTATTTATGTAAAGTTGGTCGTTTGGAGAGTTTAGCAGCCGAGTTGTTGTAGGAAAAACGTAAATAGACGACCACGAATATAATTTTCCTTTACGACCAAACCTCAATTTTTCGCCATTTTGAGGGCCATGTTTTGGAGTTCCATAATGCATCACAATAGTTACATATATACACACACACACACAATCCTATCAGTCATCCCTTTACAATCATACACTTACACACAAGCACATTCACTCACTATTTACACACAAGCACATTCACTCACTATTTACACAACCAACACGAAGGTATACACAGTACATACACACATACACAATCTTGGCAGCGACGCACACACAATATACTGAGTGAGTTGAGAGCTGCAGCAGGCTACCACTCACAAAAACCCAACAACAACAACAACAACAACAACAATAACAACAACAACAACAACAACAACAATAACAACAACAACATCACTCTGAGTCTCGCGATTTACTCTGGCCCTCCCAGTGATGTGCACTGCTGGGGAAGATGGTAGTGTGTGTGTGTGTGTGTGTGTGTGTGTGTGTGTGTGTGTGTGTGTGTGTGTGTGTGTGTGTTTTTGTGTGAGTGTGTGTGTGTGCGTGCGTGTGTGTGTGTGTGTGTACTATTGTGTGTATGTACTAGTGTATGTGTGTATGTAAGACTGTGTGTGTGTGTGTACTATTGTGTATATGTACATGTGTGTGTGTGTACTATTGTGTGTATGTACTAGTGTAAGTGTGTGTGTGTGTGTGTGTATATATATAAATCTGTAGTCTCAAAGTAAGTGTGGGGCATTTCACAAGTACACCTTATATCCTGCTCACACGCTACTCCTTTTGCGAGCATATTTGTTGACCTTATCTCTCGCACACACGCACACTCTGTCTTGCTAAAATACACAAATATATATATGTACACAAACACACACACATAAAGGTAAAATACACAAACACACACACACACACACACACATAAACTCTCTTATACACACGCACCTTTCCTTTCTGCGAGAGTAAACACACAAATATCCTCATGTACACAAACCCTTTCTTGCCCCTATGCAATCAAACATAATATATACTCTCTCTCTTTCTCTCTCTCTCTCTCTCTCTCTCTCTCTCTCTCTCTCTCTCTCTCTCTCTCTCTCTCTCTCTCTCTCTCTCTCTCTCTCTCTCTCTCTCTCTCTCACACACACACACACACGATCTATTTTCTCAGCTCCTACATAAACACACACACACACACACACACACACACACACACACACACACACACACACACACCCTTCACCACCATTCTGCTGTCAAAGTGAGGCGGGGTCATCTTCACTTGGGCTAAGACACAGGTTGCAATATTCACTCCGTCACACTTAACGTCTCATTTAGGAAGGAAGGTCTGCAGTAGCTTGGGAAGGAAGGCCACGAAAAAAGAACCAAAGATGGGAAAACGGGAAAAGCTGAGAATTAGGTACGTACGAGGGGGAGAGGATGATAAAAAAACAAAACAAAAGAGGGAAAGAATGGAGAATTAGGACCAGGGAGAGAAAGGGGAAAATGAGCAAACGTGGGAAAATAGGAGAGGGGAAGGGGCGGGAGGAATGAGGGGAAACGCGGATAACGAGGGGGAAAACAAAAGAGAGAGAAAGAGCGCGCGCGCGCGAGAGAGAGAGAGAGAGAGAGAGAGAGAGAGAGAGAGAGAGGGAGAGAGAGAGAAAAAATGGATGGAAAGTGTGACAGTAAGTTAGGCAGAAATGCAACAGAAGGGTAAAGTAAGGTCAGTGCATTACAAAAAGAAAAGAAAAAAGTAACAGGTGGATACGAGAGAATTATTATTTACGTACTGAAGAGGAAGGAAGTGAAGTTGTGAGATGACGGAAAGACACGAGAGGAAAATAAAATAACATACATGTGAACTTTCAAAGGCCACTGGAAATAGAAGGGAAACTGAAAAGAAGAATATAAAGAGAGACATACAAGAATAGAGGTGAAATTCTGTGATAATCCAACACAGACAGACAGAAGGAAAATAGATAGAGTGTGAACCAAAACAAATCATTCAAAATTAAACCTGTAATTGGTGTACCGTACAAAACGTGATAAATAAAAGCATCCATAAACAATAATAAAAGGAGAAGAGAAGAAGTGTACAAAATAATAAGGAAAATAATATTGTTGATTTTTCGAGACGAGAGAAGGAGAACCCGTGAGAAAAGAAAGAGAATAAAGAGAGAGAGAGAGAGAGAGAGAGAGAGAGAGAGAGAGAGAGAGAGAGAGAGAGAGAGAGAGAGAGAGATGATTA